>CALNHX010004880.1:0-118031 GCA_940337035.1 Agriotes lineatus | reverse complement strand
GTGGGTCCCATGTTACTACGTGTAGCATGCAAAAGATTCCTTGCCTAGGGTTGAAACTACTTAGTCTCGGCAATATTCTAAATAGAACTTTCACCATATGACTACAGCAGTCGGTCTAATTTACCTGGTACTCTGCTTGCCTAGACCTTGTCCATTAACAAACAAACAAACAAACGTACTTGTCGTCGGAAAATGTCAAACTTGACAGAAATGATTTTTTCTTCAGAATTACTCTGATTTTATGTTAATTATTATTAAATACTATTTAAGGTATTCTAAATGGTATATGTGGATTGCCTATTCTACTGTAGGCATTTGTTTGATGGTACAAGGATAGTTATTATCTGCAATATACGTTTTAATTTTTGCAATTAAATATTTGTTTGTCTTTCAATGCATACAGCTTCGGAACCCTGGATACCGAATCCATTTGGTTGCAAACCTCGATATTTAGATAATCAATATATTAAAGCTGTTTTGAATAATTTCTTCAAGCTGAAGAAAAAATTGCATGTGAAACTCAGCAAGAAAGCATGTTATTTCACTTGCGTGCTTTATTTCTCTCCAGTTCGTCTGTGAAATAAGCCTCTACCACGGATAATGGTATCCTTTCTGCTATTATATCAGATATAGCTATTATAAAAAATAAATAAATGAATTTCTAGAGCATATATACAATTTTATTCGTAATACCGGGTGACTATAAATGATTGATATTTTTTTTCTTAGGTTGGCACTGTTTATGTTGGTGGCACTGTAAGTCTATGTCAAATTCAATGTTCGCAGGTTTGGTTTTGCGTCAATCTGTGTCAAAACTGACGCAAAACCTAACCTGCTAACCTCAAATTTGACATAGACTCTCAGTGCCACCAACATAAACAGTGCCAACCTAAGAAAAAAAATCTCAATCATTTATAGTCACCCGGTAGTTAAGTTACTCACAGCAACCTACTAACTACTAAAAAATTGATCGCTGTGCAAAACACACATTTATAAGCGGAAATATATAACTAAATACCATACCCAACACCATATATGTATACATTCCAAACCTGCGAAAATGTAGCTCAAAAAAATCCAAAATCTGTTACTTTGTACTGCTAGATTCTCACATAATGTATTACCTGAGTAACAAATATCATTTTAAAAACTGGGAATATATCTAAAAATATTTAATTTGCTTGTATTGAAGTAGAACACGAAATCTTGAAGTTTACTCCTTCCGCCAAAAGCGAATGCAATCAAAACATCCATCGATGGATTGTTTCCCGAACCTTTTCGCTTCTTTTTTTGCCTTCTTCCCGAAGGTGCGCAATCCTTTTCCTGGTGTATTCTAAACTTCCAAATTTCTGCATAAGACTTAGGCAGTGCCGTTTTAGTTTGTAATCAGTCGTACCCAGGCGAAGTATGTCTGTTAGTCGTTAAGAAATTTAAGGTTCAGCATTTCAACTTAAATCTGAAAGGATACCAATAATCTGATGATCTTCCGGATGACTGCGAATAGCATAAATGATAGGCAAGGTGAATTTTCCTTCGGTAATGTCATCGCAAAACGTTTTCCTTTCGAAAGACTGCAATAGCAAAACAATAAAATTGTGAAAAAGCCGAAATCACAAACATAGTTTGAAATAATTTAATATTATCATATTTTTTAATTTTGAATAGTTTTATTAAACAGAAATTTTTGTTATATTTAAAATATCAAACCAAGAAGCTATATCCAAAAAACTTAACTTCAACTTACATCGTTAGAAAGTAAATTTTCGTAGTCGTTTGCAACTTGAAGGGCCTCAGCAAAAATGATATTAAATTTGAAAAATCTTCTTCCCTTTTACTGCACAAGCACATCAAAGTAGTGGCTAGATGAAACACCGCAACATTTCTGGAAAAAAAACGGTAAAATTATCGTTATTTGCTGGTTCAAGTAGCTTCTTACTAAGTCCGCACATTTGAAAATATTCTTCTTCGGTTGGACAAGTAAAACTTTCTTTCCAGTATATTTCGAGGCCTTGCCCTTTCGACCCTTGACGAATAATTCTGCAATTGCACGAGTTGTTTCTGCAATGTTCTCAATATTTCCTGCACAAATTAATATAAATAGTTATAAATCGGTGTTGCAAAGCAACACTAAACATTTTGATTCTCTTTCTATACATTGTATTACTGCCAAAGCGATAGACGGGTATTCTGCATAACGATGTATTATATGTAGGCCATTCCTTAATTCATATTGAAGCTAAAGAGTATTCAAGAAAAATTGTAGGATATTAAAGGAATAAAGACCATTTCATACAAAAAAACAATTTCTTCATTTGCAAAACGTTGTCGACGTCGCGTAACTCGCTAAAGGTCTGTTGTTGCGATGCTTTAGATCCTGAGTGCCAAGAACCCAAGTTTTTGTTAATGTAAAATCATCTTCCCTGCTTATGTAGATGGCAAGTGTGACAGTTTGCACAAACGTACTCAGCTACGACTGTTCTGACGATACATTCAGATTTTTATTTGCGAATATACTTTAGTGTCATCCAGGAAACAATGCGTAAAGCTATAAAATAGAAATATAACAGGAAAGATTACACTACGGTATGCTTGGTGGTTATAAATATGTGTCTTTTTGTTGATTTTTAGGTATTTCGACACTTGACAAAATCGTTCCGTTTAGCTGTTTTCAATGGCAAAATTAGAATATTTAAATCATACGTATATTTTCCACGGTAGCTTTAGCATAACCCAACCTTAGGAAAGTGTTTGACACTGACATATTTTAAAAAACTTGAATTTAATTAATATTGGTAGCAAAATATGTAGTTTGGGTTAGTGACGTCAAATGTCGGAAGGAAACTACTTCGGAGGTATTTCAATTTGGAAGCATTCCATATTCCATTCTGCCATGTGCACTCATGGTTAGACGTGCTTTGGTGGTTCGCTGCATGTTGCTCTAATACAAATGTGGAACTGTTACAAGGTATCGTTCTAATAATACCAGATTCAAGTACAAAACAACCAGGTTTGTAGCACAAAGAGAGACCCTAATCCACAGGGTTGTCGAAAAGGTCCTGAATTCGCCTGCATTTCTAACAGGTCGTATGAATAAATACAGCAAAATTTGAAGCTCAAATGGCAGAAAGGTTCAAAAAGTATGAAGATCAAATTGGTCAGCTGGAAGCGCAGCTAAGTGTAGCCAAATCAAATGCTTTGCGGCGCTATGATGACCTAGAGCAATATACCAGACTCAACAGTCTGCGGTTTCTAAAAAAAAGGTGAATCTACAAACGAGGTAGTTAGAAAACTTTGCAAGGTTAAGCTTTGGACTAGATGTAACGCCTGCAGCCATCGGCTACCGGAAAAGAACCTCAGCATAGACCAATCATAGTCAAATTCGTGAGTAGAACAGCAAAGAACTTGTATACAAAAATAAAACACTTCTGAAATATTCGAAAATCGTGATCAAAGAAGACCTAACCAACAGCAGAGTACAACTATTGAATAAGGCTACAGATAAATATGGCTTCAGAAAAGTTTGGAGTTACGAAGCTAAAATTGTTGCAAAAGTGGTAAATAATGTGATAAGGTTGTCATCACTCAATGATTTAGAATATCGTATCATTCAGCGTACCTTGTTAACTATTCCATAGCATATAATCTAAAACGTGAACATATTTTATTAATATTATCTTATAGAACACATTTTACAAGAAGTAAAACGTCTTTTTTTTATATTATAACCATGAGTGAAGAGTGAGTGTGATAGAGCTCTCTGTGTAAGTTTAAGCGAAAATACATTTGATAACATTCAAGAAAGTGAGTGTAAGAGTGAGTAGAGCCTATGAAAAAACAAATGCCATACTGGAAACTAAGGCAGGATTATTGAATTAAGCAATTAACCAAACAAAGAACTAACCTGTGGACGCTGATAAGAGTTGAAGGTGATCGACGGGTTGACCGGCATCTGCTCTTTACGCGGCGAAACAATATAACAAAACAGAGCCGTATTAAGACAAAATTTCGCAGTAAGACTCGACAACAATAAAAGTGTACGGGGCACGTAAAATAGTTTAGTAAATAAGAATCATATATTATATAATAGAAAAAAGTTGTGGGCGAGATAGCTCCCGGGTTAAACATAATCAAAACCAGTTTTTAGTGAAATAAAACTTATAAAGTGTGTAGGGTGAAAGTGACCGTGAACATAGCTGAACGAGAAGATAAAAAACCGCGCCAAACTGCTTTGAAAGTAAACAGAATACAGGGCCGTATTTAAAATTTGCAGCGGCAAGAAGTGAACGACGACCTCCGAGGAGGCGATCCGGGTCGGTTCCTTATCGTGTCGCAACTAATAAATTAATTAGATTGATTTATTTTACAATAATAAGAAATATTAAACTTTTTTAAAGCTGATAAAATACATAACTTTAGAATTAATACAACAAAAAGTAAAGCAAAATTAGTAAAGATGATGAAATGCTAGAAGTTATAAATACGAAGCTAGACAATTTGGAAAAGGAGATGAAAAAATGGAAAGGAAAATGAACACCTTTCAGGATGGAGCTAATAAAAATTAAAATGGAAAATAAACAATTGGAAAAGGTAAATCAATTGCTCAAACAGAGAATAATAAACCAGGATAGAAGAGTGAAAGAAGAAAATAATAATACATGGAGTTGAGGAAACTAATAAAAAGAGCGAGTTAATGCTGAAAGAAAAACCGAGAACAATCCTAAGAGATATGGAAATAACAATAGAGATGGAAGAGAAGGTAACAGAAATCAGAAGGATTAGAAAAGAACAAGAAAATAAGAGAAGACCAATAATGACCGAACTGAGAAATTGGAATAACAAAATGGAAATTCTTAGAGCGACAAAGAAACTATTGGGAACCAAAATTTTCATAAAACAGGATCTTACAAGGGAGATTCAGAACTGCGAAAAGAACTTAGACTACACATGAAAGTACTTAGAGAAAAAGGGCATCGTGCAATTATGAGATTTAACAAATTGATAATAGACGGCAATACCTTCACCCTATAGCAATTAAAGGAAAAAGAAAAGTACGATATAAAGGAAAACGAAGAGAAAGAAGATGAAGAGAACGAAATGCAACGTGAGATTGACGAATATACAAAAAAGGGCAGAACACTTAGCCAAGATCCCCGGACACAAATGAAGAAGATATGGCTCTAAAACAATTTAAAAAAGATTACTAAAACAAGGAAAATAGATAATACTCCAAAAATCTAACACAGATCAACACAGGACGGAAATGGAAACGACAAAAGCTAAGTAAGGGATAACGAAAATGAAAATATAAAGTAAATACGAAGATAAGGGAAATTAAAACGGGATTAAGGCACAATGTTATAGTAAAGACAGATGGGAAACAAACTAATAAAAAATTGGCAATTGGGAACATGGAATGTAACATCACTAACAGGAAAAGATATGGAAGTTTTGGATGAAATGGAAAAATTATGATTTAATGATATTAGGTTTAAGTGAAACAAAAATAACTGGAAAGGAAAACAAAAATCTTGGAAAGCATTTATAAATGACATGAATAAGGGAATGGGCACCTTGGAGAATTTGGAGAAAAGGAAATAAACAGAAATGGAATGAAAATGCTGGAATTCTGTATGACAAACAACTTAAAAATAGGAAACTCTTTCTGGTATCAACCTATTGAAGATGGATACACTTTTATAGTAAACGGAAGAAATGTAAAGAGTGTAATTGACTTCATTGTATATAGCCAAGCAATCGAGAGCGCAATACAAGAAATCAAAATACGAAAGGAGGCAGAACTTGGCACAAATCACAAGACTGGTCACGGCAAAAATAACACAACCCATAAGTGTGGAAGGGAATGCAGTATATATAAGAAGATTAATATAAGCCGGCTAAAGAATGAAAAAGCTGAGAGAGCAATACGCATAGGAAACGGATAATGCCCTACAAACCCAACAGAGGAAAATATAAATTTAAACTTAGAAAGAAGATGGAAAACATTTAAGGAAACTATACTTAATACGAAGATATGCGGAATAAAAAATTAGAAAGGAGATAAAAGAACTAGATAGTGGACCGAAAAGTGAAGAACGTAGTTAAACAGAAGAAAATGGCATGGAACAGATATCAAAAAACGAAAACACAGAAAGACAAAAAAGAATACTACCAGCTAAATAAACTAGCGAAAGAAGAGGTAAAGCGAGCCAAGAAGAAAACCTGGGAGGAGTTCGGATAAGAACTAAACGAGGGCTTCAGAAACAATAACAGAAGGTTCTGGAACAAAATTAAGGCTATGAGCGATAAAGGAAAGAACGAACTAAGTGGGATAAGAAACAAAGACAGCACGCTGATAATAAAAGCAGAATACGTGACAGTTAGATCGAGGGGGTTATTTGCTGAAAAATTCGACAAAGAAGAAGAACAAGATGACACAAGAAAAGAAGAAAGAGAACAAGAAATACACGAAGTAAAAAACGGAGATAGATAATATAAATGGACAAGAAGTAATGGAGGCAATAGGAAAAATACAAAATGGGAAAAGCATGTGGAGAGGACAATATAGAACCTGAGATGATAAAATGGCTAGGGGAAATAGGAATAGACTGGCTATGGGAAATATACAAGGAAGCAGAGACATCAGAACCCAGCTACAACAAGAAGCAGTATGCAGAAAAATAGAGAATAAACAGATGGAATAGTATGGTCATCTTACGAATGAAACCAGACAGGTCACCTAAGAAAATGATGGAGGCTAAACAATACCAGAAAGAAGAAAAGGGGAAGACCAAGAACAACATGGCTAAATCAAATTAGTAATATTGGAGAATCTAGGGGAAAAAACGATAAAGGAAAGGAGAGAAGAGGCCAGGGACCGTAAGAAATGGAGGAGATGGATTCAAGAAACAGAAGATTACAACCCGACACCCGTTTAGGGTACCAAGGCAAGGAGAAGAAGAAGAAGAACCGTCTATAAAGAAAAGGTTTTTGATACAGTTTATTTTTATACTAGCTGTTACCCTCGACTTCGTACAGCGCGAGGTTCGTTATTTGTGTATTAAATAATGACTAATTATTTATTGTCATCCCATTCCATTCCATCCCATCCCCCTCCCCGTCCCTTTCCCCGTCCCCGTCCCTTTTCCCGTCCTCGTCCCGTCCCGTCCCGCCCTCGTTTCCTCCCCTCCCATCCCAATCCCATCCCTTCCCGTCCAGTCCCCTCCCGTCCCGTCCCGTCGCCTCCTGTCCCATCCCGTACCGTTCAGTCCCGTCTCGTCCCCCTCCGCCCCCCCTCCCATCCCATCCCATCCCTTCCCTTTTCGTCTCGTGCCGTCCCGTCCCGTCCTGTCATCTCCTATTTTCACCTTCAGGACAAATTTCCAAAAACTTTGGAATGACAGTTCAAAATTGGATCTTACAAAATTCCAACCTCTTTCTTACCCCTTGATGGCTTGAATTTCCAAAAATCCTTTCTTAGCGGATGCCTACTCCCTATTGGAAATCTGCCTGCCAAATTTCAAATGCCATTTTCGCAACCAACGTCCCAAAAACCTCAATAACCACACCCATATAGATTTTTAGGCTTATTTACCCCCTTTCACCCCTAAGGGGTTTATTTTCGAAAAATCAAAAAATACGTGTTTGCTATTGGTTTTTAGGAGTACTCCTACGAAGTTTCAAGTCTAAATGTCTATTAATACTATTTTTCCATACAAAATTGGAACCCTCATTTTACCCCTTTAGGGGTTGAATTTTGAAATATCCTTCCTTATTCCTTGTATACATCATAATGGGAACCTCTGTACAAAATTTCACCTTTCTAAGTCCAAGGTTTTGGGCTGGGCGTTGATGAGTGAGTGAATGAGTCAGAACTTTTAGAAATATATATAAAGATTAGTTTTTGTTATAATATCGGGGTGATTAAATACATTTCACCTCTAGTGTTGCTGTGCTCCATGATGTTTTATATGGAGCCACAGCACACTAGAGGTGAAATTTATTTGATCACTCGATATAAGTTATTCTTGGTTTTTATAGGTATTCATAAATTTGATCTCTTTACAGTAAAATGGTTACACATATAAGTTATTTATATTATTAATGGGTAGAAGCATTATTACAGCACTACGAGTGTGAAGAATTGCAGATGACGAGGTAGCAGACCGAGTCATCTGTAATCACACGAGTTACTGTTAATATGCTCTAGGCGGATCCCACGTATAAAATTACAAATTTTTATCTACAATTGCCCACAATTGAGAAAGGTACATTAAGAAACTGTCATATCTGTCATTTATCAAAAATGTTTTTTGGTTGGTAAAAAGTCAGAAGTCAATTTGGCTGTTGGTTCGTTTGTTTGTTAATAGACAAAATCTAGGCATGCAGAGTACCAGATACCTTAGACAGGTACTGCTATGGTCATATGGTCAAAGTCCTATTTAGAATTTGCCGAGACTAAGCAGTTCCAACCCTAGCAAGGGATCTTTTACATGCTACACATTGTAGTAACATGGGATCCACGGCTTAACATCACTTCCGAATGATGGAACTCTGTAGACGGCTGGTCATCTGCGTTTTATTTTCAAAATCTCACCGGGACCGGGGATCGAACTCGCGACATTAGATCATTATTCAGAATGCTTAACGACTGAGCTACCGATCCTGGCAGGTTCATTTTCAAATAAAGGCTTCAAAGCAGATTGATTGTTCAATAATATGGCAACCAGTCAGATTTGTTATAAACAACGCTGCAGTGCTAATTATTTTTACCAACAAATTTTATGAAAATAGTAGAAAATAATAATAAGGGAATCAGAAAGTCTGCCTTCGGACATTGAAGAAGCTGCTGCGAATGCGGTTTCGTTACTTTTATCGGATAAATCGAAAAAGAAGTACAAACAATTTATTAATGGTTCAGTGAATGGTGTGAAATGAAGCAAGAGAGAAGGTATTATTGGCAGTTTTAGAAAAATTTGCGAAAAATTACAAGTCGTACAGAGCCTGGGCATTCTATTCTATGTTTCGGGCAACAATACTGTGAAATAAGTATTCGGGTTATGTCACCATTCGTTGTAATTCCGTAAATCGCCATACGGGCGGAGTGGGAATCGTTGTGCGTAATAATATTAAGTTCAAAAGTGTCAAGATTTTCATTTGACAATGAATTCTGGCTGCTATGCATTTACATAACGCAAGGGATTTCACCACAGGTTGTACACTGCTACTGCTGTTTATCGTTCTCCAAGTGCCAGTATTGCAAGATTCTTAGAACAGTTTGAAAAATGGTACGACGACACAATCCCAGACGACACCAAGCATTTAATTCTAGGCAATTTCAACTGGGATATTTCTAAAGATTCATTCTACACAAGCAAGCTCCTACAATTAATAAATACGTTGGGTTTAAATTAACTCGTAACCGAATTTACTCGCTCAACAAAAAATTCCAATACAATTATTGACCTCGTTTTAACAAATCAAGACAATGTCATTTGTAAAGTGCAGATTCCACAAATTTCTGAACATAATGCAATCGATGTCACGTTACGAAAGGTTGTGCGGTATAACAGCAATTTTGAAAGAGTTAATATCATAACGTTCGCTAATTACTCCTCACAAAAGCTGCTTGATAAACTAAATAAATATAGCTGGGTCACATTATTAGTTAGTAAAGATGTAAACAATCTTGCCACAGATATGGTCAGCAGTATACGAAATTTCGTAAATGACCTCATTGAAAACAAAGCAATTACACTTAAAACTGACACCCCATGGTTTAGCTGTGATTTACGTAAGCTCCAGACGGAACGCAATCAACTCTACAATACAGCTAAATTTACACAAAACACGCAGGACCGGCAAAACTTAAAGCGTATTCGGAATTTTTACAGCAATAAAATTAAGGCGCCGAATTCAAATTCGCAAACTACAGTGTGCGCTACGTAAGTAAATTATTATAAACAAATAATAAATAAAGTGATCGCCAAAAAGCTGGCATCAAATGAAAATAAAATATTTAGAATTTCTTGGAAAATCAAACACTGACGATCAGAGGTGGTTGCAAAGTGATTACAAATGGGCGAAACGTAAGTTGTTACGTAACTTCCGTTATCAGTAAAATTTTACATTTTTTAAAGATGATTACGAAACATGCATTTACTAGTCAAGATAGAAACACATTTTACGTAAAAAAGTTTTTAGGCCTTGAAATTGTTCAGTCAGCTAAAACTAACACAAAATCAAAAATCTCATTGAAATCTTGCTTAATTTCCGAAAAATACCACTTTTTGAAATCCTACATTTTCTAAAAACGCCATTTTCTAACTAGGTAAAGTGGCTTTTATGTGACAAATATTTCTTTAATGTTTATTTCCCAAATCAAAGAATTTTACCTTTAACAATGTTTTTTTTTTATGAAATAAAAAAACTTTGTTGTTAAAAATATTTGTTTTTCCATAGCAGTCTTGGTTGAAAGTAAAATTCTTTGATATGGGACCTAAACATAAAAGAAAATGTAAGAGATCAAAGTTGGCCGAGGATTTTGAAATTTGGTATAGGTGCCTAGATGTTGATTCTAAATAACTTCTCTTAATCACTTTTTGTCGTATTTGTTATATACAGGGCGCACGCTACTCTACAGTAAAATAGGTTTTTTTAAAATTTCCAAGGAATACTTGATTTTTGAAAACTGAAATGCTGTTAGAAATTCGCCTTTAACCAAGCAGGGCTGAACCCCAAAAAATTAACATTTATATCCAAATTTTTTTACCTTTTACAAGAGTCGTTTCACCTATCCGGGGACACACTGTATATACAGAGTGATTTTTAAGTTGATTCTTTCCTTTTAATAAGATATAAAGCTAAGCAAATTTACCGCTTTTGCAAAATAGCAAAACTAACTGAGGTACAGGGTGTTAAAGTTTCAAATTAAG
Organism: Agriotes lineatus; assembly: GCA_940337035.1. Classification (NCBI taxonomy): domain Eukaryota; kingdom Metazoa; phylum Arthropoda; class Insecta; order Coleoptera; family Elateridae; genus Agriotes; species Agriotes lineatus. Next base: position 107,100 of record CALNHX010004880.1, on the reverse strand, counting down.
AATTAAAATTGCTTAACGAAAATTAAACTAAACTTAATCTAACTTAAATGATATGTTCAAAATTATCAGCATTCGCTTCTACACACACATTTCGCGTATAAGAGCGATGCGGCAGCGGCATTTTGACGACACTCCCAGTAAATAACAAGCATATTTACTCATTCATTATTTTCATAAACATGAGTCATTATTGTAGCAATAACATTAAGAAAATTAACTAGTTGACAGGTCATTGCTTGACAACAGAGATAAACAAAAATAAAACTGTCCAGTGGCCTTTGTGCCAAAGTTTAGTTTTTAATTTGAAACTGTAACACCCTGTACCTCCGTTAGCTTTGATATTTCGGAAAAGTGGTAAATAAAAGAAAATGCTTATTTTCTTAGCTTTATTTCCTGGTGAATGGAAAGAATCAAGTTCAAAATCACCCTGTATATAAATATATATAAAAAAATACTGGTAATATTTAGATTTTACTTTATACAGGATGACAGCTTGCTCGAAAACCTATTTAGCCCGTGTTAGATATATTGAGTGATTTTAACTTAGTTAAAAATGACGTTTTTCGAAGTTGTGTAAATGCAAAAAGTACAATTTTTGGGGAAATCAGCAAGATTTTCATACGATTTTTTATGTGTTAGTTTTAGCTAACTCAACAATCTCAAGGCCAGAAAACAACATTTTTTCGTAAATTTTCTCTCTATCTTAGCTAGTAAATTATATATATTTCGTAATTATTTTTCAAAAATGTAAAATTTTACTGATAACGGAAGTCACGTGACAACTTTTGTTTGGCCCATTTCTAATCACTTTGCAACCACCTCTGGTCGTCAATGTGTGATTTTCCAAGAAATTCTAAATATATTTTTTCATTTGATGCCAGCTTTTTGACGATCACTTTATTTATTATTTGTTTGTAATAATTTACTTACGTAGTGCACATTGTAGCTTGCGAATTTGAATTCGGCGCCGAGATGGCCTTGCGCCGAGAAGGCTGGCGCCGAGATGTCTCTGCGCCTAGTTGTCCCTGCGCCGAGCTGGCCCCGCCCGAGATGGCGGCGCCGAGGTGGCGGCGCCGAGAAGGCGGCGCCGAGATGTCCTAGACTCTACTCAACATGGTAAATGCATACTTCAAAAATTGCTTGAGAAAACCAACTGGGACTTTATTAATATTCAAACTTGGAATGTAAGTGATAAATTTGACAATTTTCTCAATATATTTTTAAATAACTTTAAATTTTCTTTTCCTGAAAAAATTGCAAAGATTAAAAACACCGCCAAACAAGCAACCCATTGGTTCTCTCAAGAATTAGGAACAATGCGTTCTACTGTAACGTTTGTTTATTAACTGTGTAATAGGTACCAAACTCCAGAACTAGTTACGCTCAAAAAAGTGTATAGAAACAACTATAGGCTAGCATTAAAACAGGCTAAGATAAAATCTAATGATGAGATGATAAGAAATTCTGACAACGCTATCAAAATAATTTTTTAAATAATTAACACCCGTCCTTCTCGGGGCCTGGGTGGTGCAACTCAGGAATCGGATCTCTCTGCTGAAGATGTTAACAATAATTTTGTCAGTGCCGCTGAGATCACAGCTAGCAATCCTCGCGGTTCTTCAGTTGTAGGACCCATAGTCGCCAGTTTGAAACAATCCAATATATGATTTAAGTTTATTAAGGTATCTTGTGCAACAGTTAGAAATGCTCTGGGATCTTTAAAGAACAACAGAAGCAAAGATTTTTACGGACTCAGCGGACTGATGTCATAATTTCTCCTTTAACCAAAATCATTAATTTATGTATTATTGAAAGCATTTTCCTGGATGCTTTAAAAATAGCCACTGTCGTACCAATACAGAAAAAAGGAGATAGGTCCGATGTGATAACTATAGACCTATATCACTACCTCCAATTTGTTCAAAGGTTTGTGAAAAAATTTTGAAGGATCAAATCCAAACCTATTTTGAAACTAACAATTTACTAGATAAATCTCAGTTTGGTTTCAGGAAAAATTTCTCGACAAGTCTGATAGCTTTCACAGAAAAAATAACTGCAACCTTTGAACACGGACAGATCTCCTTGGCAACGTTCATTGACCTTACAAAGGTCTTTGATAGTGTATGCCACGAGCTTTTAGTGGAAAAGTTATGCGATTATAATTTTGTTCCAAGCAGTCAAAATTTAATAAAACCATGTCCGTACAATAGAAAACAACTTGTTATTTTGAATAACCATTTATCGGATTCCCAAATTATCAAATACGGTGTCCCACAGGGATCAATTATGGGTCCTCTCCTATTTTTAATATTTATTAATGACTTCCCACAACAAGTTCGTGACACTGACACCATTCTGTATGCAGATGATACCACCCTTGTGAGCACTGACAGTGAGATTGTTTCTGCAATAAATAAAAATCACGTTGCTCTACAGGATGCTGAGGCTTGGTTCAGTAAAAATCGCTTACGTATCAACCCAGATAAAACAGTAAATATTTTGTTTACACTAGAAGAAGTACCGATAAACATAGGTGAAGTAAGCACAAAATTTCTTGAATTGGAAGTTGATAAAGCGTTACAATGGAATGTACACGGTGAAAATGTAGCAATAAGGCTGTGTAAGAATATATTTTTTATTAGAAGTCTGACCAGCTCTGTGTCAACGAAAGTATTAAGAATCGCTTACTTTGCTTTAATACACCTGATTCTCTCTACGGACTAATAGTATGGGGTCACTCTGCATGTGTGTATAGAGCCTTCGGGCTTCAAAGACGCATAATCAGAATTCTAGCTCAAACAAAAAGGTTACCGCGCTGATTGCAGAGAGAGTTTTGTGTCTCTGCGCATTCTCACTTTACCTTGTCAGTACAAACTAACCTGCTTGATTTATACTAAAGCTAATCTGCTCAATCGAACTACTCACGAGAAGGTTCACGGTGTCATAGACACAAATCAAATGTATGTCCCAACCCTATAAAGCTATCTAAATCCCGAATAGGAACCAAATATTACGGTATAAAATTGTTTAATAAGTTACCGGAAACAATACGAACTCTCCCTGAAAAACAATTCAAAACTACTGTAAAACAGTATCTATACAGGCTATACAGGCTATTGCTATTTGTTTTCGACTTGTGTAAAACATGTATGTTACAAACACCAATAAACACTATGAGTATGACTAATTATAGATGATAGATGATAAATTAAACTTCAAAGCACGCGTAGAGTATGTAATTAAAAAGGTAGTTGAGAAAATAGACTTATTCAGTAGAATTTCTAATAAGCTTAGTATACAGTCTAAAATTATGATTTACAAAACAATCATCTTACGGCATTTCGATTACTGCTCTAGTATATTATTTTTATGTCATGAACAAGAATTGGCTAGAATGCAAAAACAGCAGAACAGAGTAATGCGTATTATATTACGCTGTTCGAAATATACAAGAATTTCAGCTATGCTAGATTGTTTACAATGGTTAAGTATGAAGCAACATATTTATTTCAATTCTTTGTTGTTAGTTTTTAAAGCAGTCAATAACCTGTTATCTGAATATATGACCCAAAACTTAGTTTATAGTTGTGATATTCATAATTATAGTACTAGAAATAAGCAGAATGTTAGATTACCCAAACTTACAAAAAGCAGTTCCCAAAATTTTTTCTTTTATAAAGGCTTCAAAATTTATAATAACCTTCCAATTGAAGTTAAAGGAACTAAAAATATCTATGAATTTAAAAAAAAACTAAGCGATTATGTTAAGAAAAATTATTAGTAAATATGTAAACAATTGTAAATCTTAAAATAGTTTATAACTAAATAAAGATTATTATTATTATTATTATTTCTATAGCGCAAAATGTTGATATCAGCGAATTTAAAAAATCCAGAATATTAATAAAACAGGATGTTATAAAATTCTTACAAGAACAGGACGATAAAGAATTGTTTAAAGATAATTAAGTCAATTATTATAGGAAAAGCATGATTTTTTGTTGTATGAATAAAAAATCATTTTGTCGCAATATATAATTTAATAATTAATTCAACGTTTCGCTAATAGTATTAGCCTCTTCAGTAATAATTTGTTACATTGTATAAAGTGTTAAAATTTGCAAAGCTGAAATAGCTTTCCAAATTTTAAACGTCATTTATTGCAGAACTGGCATCAGCACCATTTCACTATATTTTCAGAATTATTGAGATTAACCAAAACTGCAGTTTTTCAATAACGCACTTTTAAATTTGTTTAATAAGTATGCTCTCTTAAAAACTCTTACAATCACCAAAGCTCCTCCTCCGTGGTTAACTGAAAATGTAAAATGTAATTTGATCACGTTATGGTTTTATGGATACGGTTGAAATTGAAATTCTACGAGTTTTGAATGCAATAATAATAAAAAGCAATTATTGTTTAGTTAACGATAATGTGAAGCTGTAAAATTTTATACAATAAAAGAACCGTGTATAATTTCAATATTAGGCTTAGAAATATTTAACCTAAAACTCTTTCTAACCTAAAAGTAATTGTACATGCCTATTGAAGTTCCATTTAAACAGCTAAAATAGAATATTTTCCATGGCCAACCCTACTGAAAATACGGTGTGAACTGAGTATATTGATAGTATAACATGTGTACGAATACAAAAGGTTCAAAATGTATGTTTGCGATACATATATGGCATACGTAACTATGATCATATATCGGTTAAGTTTATGGAAAGTGACTGGCTGTCCATGACGAATAGGCGGATTCTCCAATGTTTGTGTTTATACCATAACATTTTAGCGAGCAAATGTCTACCATATTTATATATTAAAATTACTTTTCGAACGGATATACACCATGTTACAACTAGAACTCGAAGTCATATCTCTCCACCACACAAAAACACTGTCCTCTTTGAGAGGTCATTTTCCTTTCAAATTTACACTATATACAGTAGCTCCTACAAATGCTACAGTATTAATACATTTAAATCTGGTATTCTTTCTGAATTGTTAGAGAAACAGTCTGACAAATGACCAATAAAAGTCGTTTATCTTCTATACCAAGGTTACGAAACACTGCTCTACAAGTTTATTTTATGTTTCTTCTTTATTGCTCAATAAAGTCCTAGTATTATTATTATTATTATTACTTTATTTAATTTTACGGCTTGGATATTGTACCGGATTTTCTACTATAGAGAAACAATTCAGTTTATCCTGTAGTAAAGATATATTATCATTATTATTATATCTGTTGGAACATTCATAATGTCGGAATATATTGAAATTGGGTAGAAAAATACTACAAATCGGATGAAACTTGTACCGATGGAACTACATTTTTGGAGGTTGCTTTGAAGCAAATGTAGAACATTGTATGCAAATCCAGATCAGTGGTAAATCAAAACATGATCTCCAAATTCTTTACTTCAGTTTCCCTATAATCAAACACCACAATAAGCTCTTAGGATGGAGAAATCGCCTAATATTATCACCAAGATAATTAAAAAAAGACATAGAGATAGCGTTACAATGTAGAAATGCTTTTTTAACGCAGCCCTAATAAATTCTCAACCGCAACGTCTCAAGAAACTATAGTTACCTCAGCTTCGATGAAGTCCAATATTTTTTCTAAAGCGATATTGGTGGCGTAGTTCGCTGCAACAAGGGTACTAGCAGCTCCATAAATACTGTGTGCAACTGAAGCGCCTCTTCGCACCGTAGAACGATCCTCTATATCGTCAACTCTGAAAAGATTAAGTTTGTAGCATCCAGCGAGCTTTATAGACAAACCAATTACAAAAAACAAGCGTTATAAATTATTCTAAAAATCTCTTCTATTGCTGCCAGTTTTTCTTTAGGAACATTGAACCAATAATTATATGCATTCGTTATCATCCTGATGTTTTGCATCCTTAAATTTTGCGCTATATGTCGATATGGTTGGAGCATCTTCTAAAAGAAAAAGATTCTTGGTTGGAAAGTTTGATTAAGTTCGTGACTAACTAACCTCGTCCTGCGATTTCTCTCCGTTTTTGCTATAGATGTCTACATGACCATTGTCGTCTCGTCGAGCTTTCGATGTAGGTTTGGACATTCTGTGAGATTTTTATAGTTTCTTCTATGATCTGCAAGTAAACTTTGTTGTAAAGTATTCCGCCTCCTTATAATCACTAAATGACAATCAATCGTGTAAATTGAAAACTACATAAAAAAACATGTAAGTAGATATTTGTAATCACAATATTTTACCTACACATTATATATCTACTTGGCATGAAATCGAGGAAATTTCAAATAAATATATACAGGGTGAGCACCTTAAAAAAATTTTAAAAAAATTATTCTTTATTTAACTTAATAATAGATACAAGTAGTGATTTGCATATAGTGCAGGTTTTATTCTTACTAAAAATGGGAGCCAATAGATACAGAATAAATGTTTTACGATACAAAAAAGAGGCACAAATTAGCGCGTTACTAAATATAGCTGCGACGTAGGAATTCGAAGGGTCGGTGGTTCGTGGCACAGGTAAAAATTTCCTAGTCCCTTACAATATCCCACAAAACGTTGGGGCTACATACGCGGTCGGCTTGCCGTTCAAATTCGACCACCGGTAACGTTTTTTATTTGAAAATGTATTTAATTTATTAGAAACGTGAAGATATTTTTACTCCTAGCTTAATTTGATTTTTAAAATTCTTTAGTGGCACAATGTCGACGAGGGAAGTTCTGGGTAAAGCCTTTTACAGATTTTTTAATACATACTAGTGCCTCCTAACTTCCATGGCTGCTTTTGTAACATTTGAATAAGTGACAACGTCTGAAAGAATCATTTCTGGATGACTGTAACTATAATTTCTATTTCAAATCTTTGATAACCACCTTACGTAAGTAACTGTACCGGGTGACAATAAAACCAGAGCCATGTTTACATATACTATATTTATGAATCGGTTTGGATAAAATTTTATACTGATTGGCCGATAGATATAGTTGAAATGGTCAACTTCCGGTTTCACCGCAAGTGCCATTAACTTTGATTTTTTAAATGCATCACCCTACACATTTTAGGTTTTATTGAATTGCTAAATTTTCATTTTTCTAAACAAAAAATTCTTCTTTTCAAATTTCTTATTATAGGCCGCGATTAGAAAAATGTGTTCTAAATGACTCTAGTAACCCATAATAATACATACATTATTAATTTTATCATAACAAATCGTTAATAAAGGAATATGTATGTATGTATGTATGTATTATCTGTAACCTCATTTACCTTGCGGTGTCGAGGCTGGTGCTTTATACGCTGGCATCTGGGGGTACAATGATCAACTTGCCCCGGATTCGGGAAACAGAGTTGGATCGCGCCTTTGGTGCTTGCGCAGCAACCATTGTATGAAGTGTGTGTATTGGTGATGTGTTGACCTTGTTACTCTATCTCTTAGGTCTGTGGTTCTGAGTAGAACACAGTTAATTTGGTGCCCAAGTGAATGGTCTCACCGAGCCCGATTCCAATCACCAAGGCGGAAAAATTCCGACCCCCGCGGGATTCGAACCGAGGACTTGCTTAATGCAAGTCTGGCGCTTACCCAACAGCGCCACGCGGCTTCTTTTCATAAAGGAATAAAATTTGCTAAACCTGTTTTTTGAAAAAAAAGTAATTTTTTTCAAATGGCACCTACCAAGAGCCATCGTTTGCTAAACCCGTTTTTGAGAAAAAGTAATTTTTTTCAAATGGCACCTACCAAGGGCCATAGTATCATTAGATAGAAAATTAAATTAATTACTATTCTAACGATATGCATCATGCACCACTTTATCTTTATATAAAACGGAATTTGTTTTAATTAATAATTTTTTTTAATATTTTGGGAAATACCTAAGCAACTTTGGCAATACTGCCGTATATAATTTAAGTCGTAGGTTCCGAAAACCATAAAATATATAGAACATTCCATTAAAAAAGTTAAAGTTAATGAAATTTCCGGTGAAACCGGAAGTCGGTCATTTTGATTATATCCGTCTCTCAATTCAAAATTATGTTTATTATCCTTGTAACAAGTTTAATTCAAATCCGTTGATAAGTAAAGGAGATAGAGACATGGCCCTGATCTCATTGTCACCCGGTATACCGGTGTAACAGGATCATCGTACAACTCCTTTTTTCTTTATTTTTGTAGACACATTTTTAAAACTTGGTGCATCGTATGCACTTAATAGACTTCACTTGCTGACATACGAATAATCTTTTTTTAATACCGGTTTCAATGAAAATTATACTTTTGATCTTCAAATGGAATTTCCTGTGTTATTACATTGTTGAAATTTGCATAAGTTTCTAAATGCAACGATATATTTTTTTTTGTCCTACCAGTACATTAATTGAAATTAATGACTCTATTTTAAGGTATCTTAGATACAAAATAACGCTCCAGGGCAATTATTTTCTTCATAAGAACACTAGGATTATTATGAAAAATTAACAGTATTTGTTTCCATAGATACAACCTTATTATGCACCACTGTCACAATGAAAATTAATGACAGCTCAGCTAATGTCACAAATCTAACTTATATCAGCTAACTAGATCAATCTTAAATACTATATCATAGTAATTATATGAATTGAATATGAATATGAATTAGGTAAGAAAATTGGTAGGACATAAAACCTTGAAGGCACCATGGGCATTATGAGCTAAGAGCCCGCGATTGTTGTACACACCTCGGGCCAAAGGCCCTCGGTTAGTACACTAACAATCTTGGGCTCTTATTTTACTCATAATACCCTTGGTACCTTAATAACTATAATTTATTCCGATCGACCCATGCAATGCTAGAAAAATCGAAATTATGTCGAATATAGTAAATTATGTAATTTATGACAAAATAAAGTTCTTCATAATGGTTTTTAAGATAATACTCAGTGTTTTCGAATACAACTATCATAAGGATTTTTTTTTTCACGTCTGGGAGCAAAACATTGTTTCTACGATACCAAAATCGTGACATAAATAATGAATTATTCCCTAGAGAGGAGAAATTTATCTAGGGAGTTTTCATTATGACTGAGCAACAAGAGCTCACAATTATGTCAAATTCGGGGTTAGCAGGTTAGGTTTTGCGTCAATTTGTGTCAAAACTGATAACCTTGAATTTGACATAGACTTACAGTGCCACCAACTTTAAAATTTAAAAATGTCAATAAATTACGTTTTAAAAAAACCAGGTTTGTAGTTTTAAATTTTCCTACAACGTGAAAAAAAAGTATATGCAATTCGGATAAACTGCTATTTTGCGTCAGTGCTTCGCCCTCGAGTCACAAATTGCACCTCAGCAGAATATCGCATTTTTCTCTCTCATTGCATAATCTACTATTCTGGTGTACCCAATTTGCAACTCGGACAAGTACAGGGGAAATTACAGTATTTAATCTTATCAAGTATTCATGTTACTGGAGTTGCTAAGCATAACAATCGTTCACTTTGTGATACTAACATGAAATTTGGCACAGTGGTAAAGGTTTTCTTGGCGAACGAAATGTGATATAGTGCCAACCGAAAACAAATATTTTTCGGCGGCCATCTTGGAAAAAATAAATTTGAGGACAGTTTGTTGAGATTATCTTGAAAACCGTGTACTTATGGCAAAAAAAGTCCAAAGTAAAATTGAAGAACACAATATTCACTACAAAATAACATTTACACTTTTTTGTCATAGACTAAATGGTTTTCCTACAATTAGGCCAAATAGCGGTACAATTGTCAAGCATTATTTAATATGATGTCGCGTAGATCGTTTAGTATGTTACCGACAGTATTATTGTTGTGAGTAATATGATACATAAAAATAATACGTTTGTAACAATAATAATAATAATATTTCATTGAACCCTCGCGCGCGGTTGGGCTTCGGTTATGTTAGGACACGGAACGGGCTCCTAACAGAGCCGAACCCAGACAGCGCGTGAGGGGCTGGTAAATTGTTTCCAGCTTCGGCTGTGAAAGTAAACTCTTAAATCCATGGATAATAATAATAATTAATACTTATTATTGTTGTTATTCGAGACACTGTACAAAATCGGATCTGATTCCTTGTTTTGAAACGATAAAGAAGCTGACCTGCGGTTAATTAATTAAAATAATCAATAATAGTAAAAAATCGCAGATCAACCCCCTTAAAGTTCGTACAACACGGAAGCTCTAAAAATCTTCACTTACCGCGATGGCCGAGCTAACTCAAATTCGGCGATATGGTCGTGGGTTCAAACCACCAGCTGTGTACCCTGCAAAGTCTTCAAAAGGAAGGATATGGGCGCCAGAAATCAGATGATTTCGAATAATTTAAATAAACTACAAATGACTAGCGTTTATTTAATAACTACTGAATAATCTGTAGTAGGTATGGTAATTCAATAATAAATAATCAAAACAATTTGATTACAAATAATGTCATAGTAGAGCTGTGCAAGTTAAATGAAGGTTGCGACAAGCACCAAGAAACCCCTTTTTGGGTTATTCAATTAATTGTAATCACAAATAAATCGAGTGGTATGCATACCGCTGTCATTAAAACGAAAACCTTTCTATTCAGGCTATTGAAAGCAAAACGCGTGAATGCTCCTTTTACAAAGGTTTAATTAGTGATTAGACATATAAATTGTAGCTTTCAATGTCAATTGTAATTAAGTATACGCATTTAAACTTCAAGGATTAAAACTGATTGAACGTATGCGTCTAAACTTTACTTGTTAGCAACAACGGAAAGTACAAATTTAAACCCTAAATACTGATAGTTATGGAATGTACGAATTTAAAAGTCAAAAATTGAAGATAATGTAATATAATATTAATCCCGGAATAACCAGTCCGTGTAACTGTCCACAATTAACCGAAATCACTAACCTTCGGAGCCCAATAATTCCTAGGGACCGCGCTGTCAAAGGGTCGCTACTGCAGGTTATTCAGCTGAATCAACGCCTAACGTGATGCAACGGCTTGCCAGGGGAAGCTAACAAAAAGGTCGAACATTTTGCTTCTGGCAGCATCGACGCTGAAGGCAGATAACGTTCTTTAATGGGACAGGACATTAGCCTCCAGTACCAAAATTATCAGATAGGAGCTGATTTTAAAACCATCGAGTGAAACTGTCGGTTAAGAGCTGATTATAGTCATCCATCAAAATTAATCGTTGTGGCGTAATAAAGCACGAACGAGACATTTTAGAAGCAAGTTACTTCGTCGAGGTGCAGGGAAAGAATCCTCGTGTATTCGGCCAACTAACAAAGACAGCTGAACGCTGCGACCTCGCGATAAGCCAGCGAATGTTTTTGGGGCTTTCCAGAATCGGTACGAAATGAGCGAACTGGTAAATTGAAATATTTCGAAACACAATTGATTATTTTGCGAAGACAATATACAGGCTGGTCCTGAAATAATTGGTATGTGAAGAAAACATTCGAGCGAAGCCGAAAAATGGTTTCAGTTTGATGGATAAAGTAAAAAGTGTAACCAAATCTTCTGTTTATAACGTCGGAATATTTGATGGTCCAGGTATAGCACAAAAGTTGACACGTGGTAATTCTAAGACATTTCAAGATTACTTCAACAATGTATTCCTTCCATACGTTTACCTACAACTTGACGTTATTGAAAGAATTGACATTATTTAGGATATTTACCAATCCAATAGCATTAAAGCACATACAAGAAAAGCACGTGAGGCTGGTATCAGATATCACTTCACCCCTTCAACCCCTCTTTCCATGCAATGGCAGACGTTCCTCAGAGTGGATGAGAATAAAGAAGCGCTTTTCGCCTTTCTTAGCACAGAGTTATTAAAAACCAAAACGGACAAAGAATTGGTTGTTACAGCAGGGAGGCTGGCTCATTCTACTGCTGATAGTCGTGACTTAACCTGGATTTCTTCTTGTTCGCATGAAGAAGCTGACGTTAGAATTATACTCCACGTGTCTGATGCAGTTCGGGAAGGTCCTGAATTTATCATGATTCGAACTGTGGATACTGATGTTTTGGTACTAGCAGTAGCTGCGTTCTATCAATTGAATCTAAAATACTTACGGATTGCATTTGGAACAGGTAAACACTATTTTTACCTACCTGCACATGAAATTGCTAAAGAAATTGGTCCCAGGAAATCACTTTCGTTGCCACTGTTTCACGCTCTAACAGGATGTGACACTACCTCGTCATTTCTTGGCAAAGGCAAACGAACAGGTTCGGGAATTTCGAATAGTTTCGACAACCTAACCGAAGCTTTACTACAAATAAATACGAAACGTAAAGTGGAACCCGATGCGTTGCGGATTATTGACCGTTTCGTGATACTATTGTATGACAATCAAGCACTACATGTGATATAGTTGAGGCAAGGAAACATTACTTACTTACTTATTCTTTTTAATACGATTTTGTCCTGTTCTACTTCAAGTTTAAGCCGCTTCTTGTGATGTAGAGGTCCAGGAGTCTTTCCACCTTTTTGGTGGTCTACCTCTTGGGCGTGTTCTGTGGGGTGTGTTGTTTTTACAAATTTTGGCAATCCTGTGTTCTTCCATTCTTTGGATGTGTTCATTCTACTTTCGCCTTCTTGTTCTACCCCATCGTACTATATCTTCAACGCTACACTCTTCTCTTATTTGCTGATTGTGCACTCGGTCCACTAGTGTTGTTCCAGTTATACATCTTCGGACTTTAATTTCATTTGTTCTCAGGATTTCTTTTGTTTTGCGCGTATCTGCCCTTGTTTCGATGCTACATGCTAACACGGGCCTAACACAGGACTTGTATATCTTTACTTTGCTCTCTGTAGTCATACTTTTATTCCTCCAAACTATACATATTTGCTTTAAAAAGCAAAGACCACTTCAATCACTACCGCCGACAAAAGAAGCCCTTGTTTTTATATGGGGACAATGTTTGATTTCAAACCCAAATCATCCGGATCCTGAATCTTGGGCGTGGCAACTGGAAGATGGAGTTTGCCAGCCTCTTTGGACCACATCTCCAGAAGATACTTCAGCGTGTCAAGGGCTGGTTTCTTGTAAATGTCGAGTTATATGTAGTAAAAAATGTTCATCCGCTCGTGCAGAGTTAAAATGTACGGTACTGTGTTTATGTGATGGAGACTGCTGTGAAACCGACAGTGACTGAACATTTTACCTTTTAGGCATTCCTCTTTGCTATTTTATTAAAAAAAATCACAAAAGTAGAAATATTTAGTTAAAATAAAGCTTACAAAAAAAGTATTTAGATATTTTTTATTAAAAATAAAATTTTATTACAGCTATAAATATATTATTTCCCCGCCACTGAAAAAACTAATGGAGTCACAAAAAAACTCATTACACGATTTTTGTAGAAAATTTAGTTTACTTTAATTTGTGTAATAACAAAAATATTAATACAATTCGCCGTTTTCGAGATAATGTCGATTTCTGACGATTTTGAGGTTATAACGGCGGAACCAACTTTTTTTTTGAGTGGCACTATATCCCATTTTGTTCGTCTCAAAAAACTGTCCATGCTCACCCAATTTCAGGTTAGTATCACAAACTGAACGATTCTTAAGAAAATTCGAATTAAGCAACTCCACTATGTTGACTTACCGGTGCTTTCACTATAGTTCTCGTAATTGCTTACAATTATTGGTAATTTGATCTAAAATGCCGCAATTTTATATAACAAATTAAAAAGTGGACGTTTTAATATTAGTTATCGAAAATGTAAAAAAAGGTTAGTTGCCGTTATAGCTCCACCAAGCTTATAAGCGCCCGGAAAATATGCCAACAAAATTTTGAAATTTTGAAAGGTGCGATAATGCGTCAGCCAATAGCAAACAATCTTAGTTACGAAGTACATTCACAACACCAATATGATTATTCCGTTTCTAACTGACATTTGAAAATTTACGCGCGTTATTATTTAATCAACTTTTGAGAGCTATTGTTGTTATCTTTGATATATACTTATCGTTGTTTATACTATTTTCGTTATAGTCCTTGTTGGTGTTAACATTTTACTGCTTTACCATCTATTTGGATTTCTTGGTAATAATAACCACACATTGTCATCGATAGTAGTGATAGTAGTTATGCGTTTTGTTATTTCCTAGTTGTAAACTCTGTTTGGTTTTTTTTTCGTATTTCTAGCGATATTTAGTGCTAAACTATAATTTCTGTGCAAATTAAGATAATTTTAACTCTTGGTTAGAAAATATGTTGGTTTTTCAGGTTATGTGTAATATTTTTTCACGGTTTAGAAACAGTAGTTAGTTATAAATGAGTAGAAAATCAAGGAAGTTTATTCATTCTGAAGCAAGAAATATTATTTGGAGGATTATCGAATTCTTCGATATCCGAAAGCAGTGCGGTTGATGGACATTCCATCTGGACAACGCTAATGAATTAGCCTCTACAGCTACAGTAAAATCAATAACTGTTATAGAAGCTATTCAGAAAGAAAGTTATGCAGCCTGAGACTTTGCTACGATCTCCAAAGAAGGAAAGAAGAGCAGGATCTGCAAATCAAATTGTTTTGAATGACTTCGATCTGGGTGTTATAAGGCGAACTATACATAAAGTACATAGTTAACCGTAAAGTTCCTACTTTAAAATTATTATTAGAGAAGCTGAAGAACAAAAGACTTTACAAAAACAGCTATTGTTATTTGGATTTATATACAAAAATGTCATGATAAAAGAATGTTACTAACCTAATGTGTATCGAAGTGAGAGAAGTGATCAAAGGTACTATAATAGTACATGCATATGGTTGAAATAGCTTCATAGATAATGGATTACTGATGTTTAAGTCGAAAAGTAAATCAGGTGATATCAAGATGTCATGAATCAAACAAATTTCATGCAGTGGCTAGAAAAGAAACTTACATCTACTTCCTAATGGCATAGTTCTAGGGGATCACACTGTTGACACCATTGAAACCATAATACTTACTGCCAATACGGGCTCTTCAAATGAAGGCATGGATGAATTTTTGGAAAGTGACATTGACTAATGATCATGTCGACTTTTTAAAATTAATTACAATTAGTTAACTGTTCCGTTTAGTTAAGTGTCAGTTAAGATGCTATCAGTATTACAAAAGATCATTATTAAATTGCAACCTATAATACAGTAAATTTTTTTTATCATGTAATTATTAGGTTAATTTTAATATTATTTTTTTTGTTAATTATTTGTAATACTAATAACCAGCATTTACTGAAAGAGGTCAGAGATGCTAATAATTTTTTCAATTATTTACAATTATTTAAATTTGCCTATCAAATTTGTTATTTTGACTATACCACTACTCCAGTGACTATGTCATTTTTGCTTGAAAGTGAACCGAAATTGGAAATTCCTTTTTGGGGAATGGGGGGGGGGAAGGTCCATGGTCCAGTTGTCGACTAAGATTTTCTATGTGCTATTTCCGCCATCCTAAAAAAGGTGCGTTTGTTTTGTTTGCGATAACTCGGTTTTCGTTAACGACACATGAAAATAAAGTGAACCTTTTATTTAGAATTTTTTGTGCTCTAAAATTAATGTTCTATTACTTTAGATTTTTAATACATACAATTGTATATCGTCTCCCCACATTTCGTACCGGGAAACTTCGTTCCCGAGCGAGCTCAATTTGTTTCCTAGATTACAGGGTGTTGAAAAACGAGTGCAGCTATCGGAATACAGCTACAAAATGAAAGATATTTTAATTAATTTATTTCTTCTAAGAACAAAATAAATTGCATTTATTAAAAATGACGTATCTTCCTGATATTTTTTATGGGGCCATAATTTCTTATTCTGAACAACTTTTCTTAGTAATATTTTGCCATATCATGAACAAAAAGGGTAGTTTACCTGAAAGGAAAATATTTTTTGCTTAACTGTCAATGCCGACTTGTTTTTGAAAAACTGAAAATTTTCTTAAAATTCTCTACAAACCAAGCAGGAATTATAATTCCTACATTTTTATGTAAAACCATATTCATGGTAAAACTAAAAATAAAATTTAGTTCCCTCTTGTAAACTCAATCCGGGGACATACTGTATATAGTTCTTATCAGTTTATTATAATAAATAAATTAATTAAAATATCTTTCATTTTCCAACTGCATTCCGATCGCTGTACTCGTTTTTCAACACCAATCTAGGAGACAAATTGCGCTCGCTTGGGAACGAAGTTTCCGGGTACGAGATGTGGGGAGACGAAATATCCCCGGAACGAAATGTGGGGTCCGAAATGTGAGGAACGAAATGTGGGGAACGAACTTTCCGCAAACCGTATATCGTATCCCAGAAAAGTCATATATGAACTAGAGGCTAAAATTTAAGTGTACGTATTAAGAAGTTGCTGAAATGTCACTTATGTAATATCATCATAATTATAAAATCATGCAGAATCCAAATCTACAGTAATATACAGGTTGTTCACTTTGAAAATTAAAAGTTTGTATCACTTCTGCTAAAACCGAAAGTGGAAAAACTTGATTCCTAGGTATGTCAAAAAATAAAATACGTACGATGTACTAAGTTTTAAAAATTGATCTTCAAAAATTAACAAAAAGGTCCTGTACCATGATCGTGTTACAGCCGGTATAATTATTCTTCATATAGTATACTTGGTAATTTTGCGTTTTATATTTCTAAAATTCAACCAGTTTTAGGTGTTTGGTGAATTGCTATAACCACCTGATTAATTCAGAACTTGATAGTATCGTATTTGAAAGTAAAACACCTGTCGGCGACCCGAAACATTAAGTCTGAAATTGATATCTCCTTTAGATTTTCTTCTGTTACTTTCTCTTTTCTTGGTTTTTACTACAATCAATTTCAAGATTGGTTATTCTATCTGCAGCCCGCGCTTCTCGCTATGAAAAAAATACATTGCTTATCGAAGCAGGTTTATCATGGGGGCTATACATTACAGTTCTTAAAGTTGATTGTAATTTCTTTTTAAGCAGTAGACAACCATCATTTGTTTGACAATTTAACTTTGTAATTATAGAACTAGTAAAGGAACAGTAGGATTTTTTTATAGTAGGTGGCTGTAATTTCATATTTCACACGTTCTTTTAATACTAAGCAATTTTTTTATATTATTGAACCTTCGTGGTATACAAAAGAAAATACTTAATTTTCAAAATTGCAATTTTAGTTCGTAAATATGCAGGAACTTTTATTAATGATAAGATTTTCTGAAAAATGGATAATAATTTTTTTTCCATTTGGGTACAAATTTATGGCGGACACTGTATAGCTTTGGTTAGTCCACAGCCAAATTTCACTATCTTTTTGTCTTCTACTATGCGCATCAGGATATTCATTTTACCCAATTCTTTAGGGATCGACCATTTTCACTAATTTGCCATTTTTCCCCAACCACTCAATCAATAGCGACCAACCAACATTTTATGAAAAGTGTCATATAACTCCATAACTTTTATGAAAACAACAACCGCTTTAGCGTTAAAAGATAGTGGGAAAATTAAGTCTAGTGAAGGTGTCTCGTCGGATGGATGTGAACATTGTATACCGAGAACGACATAACGTATCAGGATTATCTGTGCGCCAGTTTGCGTAGAATATTAATACTAGTACAAAGAACTGTTGTTTTTCTTTGTATGTTTTTCAATGTGAATTCGGGGTTAAGCGGCCGCGTAATTACGCTGACACAATCGTGTGGTGGTGCCGAACTGGGCGAAACGCAGTTCCGGATGTATTTTTTTTATTATTAAAGAAGTCGGATACAAGTTTCTATTCATTGTCACCTTTCAATGTGAAATGCCACGTTATAGGCGTTTTCTGCCCCGTTGGCACCATTCGTTAGCAGTAGGTATTGATTTAAAACCGATTTCCTCCATCCAGGCTTCGCATTAATTAATTCCAGCCTCTCTTGAGAATTCCCTTTATCTGAAGTCGACGCAAATATGACCAGATCGTGTAAATAGTATAATATGATAGCAGCCACACGACACTGAAAACATCGTTTTAATAGATTAGGAACACTAAATTAGTGTATCTTGATGAGCAGCAGGACTTCGCATAAAGCGCATGATAAACACCACTCCATCCCAACATATTATTTACTATACTAAATTCCATATAAGCGTACAGTACTTGGAACTAAGTAGTAATCATATGGCTGGAATTGGTCAAAGCAAAGTAATCATTACAACCATCTGAAAAACAGATACTTTTTCCAAATTGTCAAGTTGCCATTAGGTATGAATCCTAAACATGTAAAAGAAAACCAATAAATAGTGAAGAAAAAAGGTTGCTTACAGCGTTTGTTTGAATTATATACGACAAAATTATTGTAAAACACGAGCAGTCACACAAACTTATATTTTCCTAGTGTAAAACTGAACTTAAAACGTCGCCTACTGCATTCTTATTTGAAATTTAGTATAGTCTCCTGTACTTAAAACCGGCTACTAGTCTTCTGCTTGCTATATAAACTTTAAAGATATCTTTTCTACGTAAAAATGTTGATGAAAGTCTTTCTTTAAGGGTCAACGCATTCCAATAGAAGTCAATAATCCGGGGACACATTGTATATGCGTTCACGAAGGCTTTTTTATTTTTTAATGTTGACTTCAGATTCGGATAGAAGATGGAAAAGTAGAATAGGTATGTCTGCAAAATCAATCTCCTATCTCGTAGGAAACACGGCCAATTGTATGCAAAATTTTAAATTGTCTCTAGGAATTGCATTTTCAATTGGTTGGTTAAGTTTAACATGCAACACAAATTCCATAATTTTTCAATTTTATAATAGGCGCACTAAATATATCTAACACAAAATGTAGACTCACTTAAATTCTGGGCTTTTTTAGGAAAGATTGTCTCGTCAACGTTAACTATCACCAAAAATTAGTTTGTAGGTAGGACAGGAACGATATTTAAATATATAGGGAAAATTAGAAAATCAGATTTGATGATGTAATCATGCGTGTCCATTAATTAAAGACAGCGTTAATGACACGGTAATGTAATCATGCGTGTTCATTAATTAAAGACAGCGTTAATGACACGGCAAAAACTTGTTACTCAACAGACGCACCTGCTAACTATGAATTAAAACAGTTTGTTAAGTCACTCTGACAGCTAACCAAGAAAAATGGCAGAAAGCCGACTTCTCAGCCGGAGGCAGTATAATTCCTTCTTTCAATATTTTTAGTGCATATAACATGTGTCAAACGAAAATTAAATCAAGCTTGGCTTTGAAAATTGTAACATATTTCGATTATTAATTCACAGTATGTTATTGTTCTACAATGAAATACACATACATAACCTAAGCCATTGCATAACAGTCACCAGTTTCGTTTAATTACTGCGAAACGGTTTTTAAAAAGTTTTATTTTACTATAAAACGTTGCAAACATAGAAGTTTTAGTATGGACTTATAGGCCAGTAAAATTAGGTACAAAAAGGGAGCTGCATTCCAAAAAACGGGTGGAGTTCTGGAAACTGTTTTAATCACTCAAGCATGAATAATCTGAGTTTGCCTCGATTTCCGAGTGGAGCTTCAGCTGTGATTTTCGGACTTTTTTCGGATTATCCCGAATTGCTCCGAAGTTAAGCTTTTAATCGAAAAGCACATTATCGCCAAAAAAATGCATTGGAATTTGATCAAGTGATCTTGTATAAAATCTATGTCAAAGAAGGCCAAGTTATCACACTTTTTGAAAAACACAATTTTCGTTTCTATAAAACGTACAATATCTATGAATAGATTAACTTTAACGCGAAATGTAGAACCAAAGTTGTAGAGCATCAAATTAAGTTTTCAAAGTCCAAAAAGGTGCCAAAAACCCAACCAGTAAGTAGATATTAACCTTCTTCAATTTTCTGCAATAGCATGGTTACTGGGTAACATATGCTTGGTTTTCCATTCACCGGTTTTTCCAAAATTCATTTTTTTTCAGATTTTTACCAGTATACAAGCCCTCACCTACACGTTGTTATCGAAATAATGGTTTTGAGAACAATAAAATTAGCAGATTAATGTGTTATGTAGGAGAACAAATCATTTTGAAGGGTATTTGTAAATAAATAATGTGTTTTTTATTAGGAAAAAATACTCAATTATATTCAATTACATTACATTCAGTTACATTTGATTATATAAAATTACATTAAGATTATACGTATGATAAAACAAAGTACATTTACTAAGAGTAAAAAACGTCATGTTGAGTTGTGTACAATGTGTTATTACTTCCTT
This sequence comes from Agriotes lineatus, assembly GCA_940337035.1. Taxonomy (NCBI): domain Eukaryota; kingdom Metazoa; phylum Arthropoda; class Insecta; order Coleoptera; family Elateridae; genus Agriotes; species Agriotes lineatus. The sequence continues at coordinate 86,848 of CALNHX010004880.1, read as the reverse complement.
TTACAATAAAGGAAGTATTGGATTTACCCCAAAAATTCGAAATTGAGTTTTCAACAGATCTTCACGTTTTAGAGTCCCCTGATCCCAAAAAACATATTTTTTTTCATTGGTCTGTCTGTGTGTCTGCTGTGTGTCTGTCTGTGTGTCTGTGAACAGAATATCTCAAAAACGAAAAGAGGTATGGCGTTGAAACTTCATATATAAGTTTCGTCTACTATGTAGATGAGACAGCAAGCTTTTGAAGAAAATCGCATAACCGAAAGTAGGTGTTTACTCTTGTGATTTTTCAGTTTTTTTCGATTTTTTCAAAAACGGCTCTAACGATTTTTTTTAAACTTTCTATTTTTATTACATTTTCAATGTGTTGATGTGAGATAGGTAATTTTCCAGTTGAATACTTCTAAATTGGGTTTCTTTTGTTTTTTTTCTGTTTTTTTTATTAACTCCTATTTTAAATAGAACACCCGGTATATTATTACATTTTTGAATTGACCTTAAAATTCTAAAGAAAATTTGTCTCTTGAACTAACACTCTATTTTGTACCGTTTTTGTAAAATTTGTAATTTTTGGCAAATGCTTAAAAATTTAAAATAAAATTTTTGGCTAATTATAAGATCACTGTAAAAGGAAGTTGTGTGCGTGTATCACACCAGATTTTTTTTTACACGTTTGACGGATGATGGTCCCAATAACGTGAACTCCAATTCTTCCTTATTCAAATCATCGTTGAGGTCTCCTCTTCGTTCTTCCATGATGTCTTCATAAACTATGCCGCAGTCATCAGTACGGAGAATCGGGATTTTAGTTTAAGCATTGGTGCAGGACAGGCCTTTACATAGTTTACACAGTTTCTCGGGTGCTGCTTCTTTAGTAGTGGGAACTAGCAGGAGGTCGAGTTTTGATGTCTTCCAGCCCAATTGTAGTACATTGTAGCGGGTCCACTGTTTTGTTTTTCCACGCTTGCACCTCCTGCAAAACGTCCTCAGGGATTGCTGTCGAGCATCTGCTTCTGTAGGAGGCAAAGAGGAGAGGTTGAATGATGTCTTTGTTAGACATTTTCCAAATATTGCACAGCGTAGCACATTTAATGCCTTTGTTTCATCTTCAGAATACAGGGCTGCTATGCCTTTTATTGGATTTTCTGAAAACATAATTTGATGCTCTACAACTTCGGTTCTACAATATTTTGCGTTAAAGTTGGTCGATTCATAGATATTGTACGTTTTAGGGCCGGTTCTACAATGCAAGTATATACCTAGAATAAGCTATCCGAGGTATAATTGTCATAGTGTTCTTTGTTATAACAATCGTTTCTAGGGTATTTATTCCCCGGATAACTTTATCCTTGGTTTGTAAAACTGGCCCTTAAAGAGACTAAAAGGCTGTTTTTCGAAAAGTGTGAAAAATTGTCGGTATTTGACGTAGCTTTTCTACAAGACCACTTGATCAAATTTCAAAGTATTGGTACTCAATCGACGCAGAATTTAATGCTCTACATTTTTGGTAATAATGGACTTTTTTATTAACCGCTTAGTTTCGGGGGAATTCGAGAAAAACCGGAAACGGTCTGAACAGTTCGAGGTTTTTCTAACATCACGGCTGAAGCTCCATTGGGAAATCGGAGCAAACTCATATTATTCATATCAGAGCCCTACTTGAGCGATTAAAACAGTTTCCAGAACTCCACCCGTTTTTGGAAGGCAGAAATCTAATTTGCCTGGCCTATTAACTATACGAGCGCTAGCTTAAAACCAAAGCGTACAAACAAGCACATCAGGAAGCTAAATGGATCTTATCTTAATTATGCCACCTCGCAACAGATACCGGCTATCACCGTTGCACTTAAACATTGTTACAGCTGCTACATCAATCATGAGTACTTTAAAATTTGATCATTTAAACAACTTCTACTATTGTAATTGTCACATTTAAATTAAAAACATTAGAAGCAATAGAGCACATGATTTGATTTTTTCAAAGCCAATGATTTTGTTTTTATTTCTTCACTTATTACATAAATAAGCTGCGTGGCGCAGATGGGTAAGCGCCAGGCTTGCATTAAGTAAGTCCTCGGTTCGAATCCCGCTGGGGTTGGAATTTTTCCGTATCCTTGGCGATTAAAATCGGGCTCAGTGAGACCATTCACAGTTGGGCACCAAATTAACTGTGCTCTACTCAGAACCACAGATCTAAGAGATAGAGTAACAAGGTCAACACATCACCAAGACACACAACTCACACAATGGTTGGTGCGCAAGCACCAAAGGCGCACTCCAACTCTGTATCCCGAATCCGGCGCAAGTTGAGCATTGTACCGCCAGATGCCAGCGCATAAAGCACCAGCCTCTACACCGCAAGGTAAATGAGATTAGAGAATATACGTACATATTTATTACATAAATACAAAAATACCAAATTGTCACGCTAAGCCAATACCTAAGTGAAATTTAAACATGCACAAAAGAAAATGGCATTTAAAACTAACAGTTACATATTTGGGCGGGGTCTCAAATTAAAACAAAGCTGGAGTCATATAGTAATTAATAGTTAGGAATAATTTAGGAAGTATCAGCAATTTGCATAAATACACATTCTATAATGGAATCACGATATTACTAAATTGCAGGTGAAACACATAAAAAGTAACGTTACTTTATAAACATTTCTTTCAGATTTAATTGGTCTCAAAACCCACAAATCCAAGGATATTCTCATGGTAAAATATTAATAACCTGCAAAAGGTTCCACAGATAGCTGCTTGAAGTTAGCCCCGCAATTTCTTTCTTTTTTCGGTCTCATTTTGCACACTGTTAGTAAGTTGTGTGATTTACACTCTAGACAGTGGAAAAAGTCCTAAAAACATATCATATCATAGTAAATCCTTTGTAAGTAATTGTAAGTCTAATAGAAAAATATGGAAATCATTGAATGCGATATAGGTAACAATACTTTCTCTTTTCAATATTACATATTAGTGGCACTGCAACTTCTTTTTCACTGTATGTTTGGATGTCGTTCATTCTTGTTGCTTTATGTACATGTATTTTCTTGTATTTGTGTTTTTCTTACAGATTATATATTTTTTATGTAAACTGTTGAGTTTTTATTGCTGGCAGCGTTTGCATGCATCGCTTCAGCATTCCAGGGGGCAACGAGCAACTTCAAAACAATATTAGCTTCCCTTAGCCGCACTGACGATGTTAATAGAGTCTTATATCTCTACGACTGATTAAGCTAGCGAACCCAGGGCAACATAAATTAATAGTACAGTCGAGTAAAGGGCTGTTTAAAGCTACCATTATAGCTGCCCCTGAATATGTTCCTCTTTAGTCAAGTGTGTTTAATATACTGCAATGAATGGGCGTATTTTTAATACTTATTTTTATTTTTGAAATTACTCAAAAGTTGCTTCTACAAATATTAGGTAGAAGTTCAATTGAATAGCAGTGTTCTACCTTTTACTTCAATCGTTATATTCTCATTTTAACTGCCTAGCCCGGTAGAATATGAATAATTAAAATCTGGGTTGGGTTTTAACTTTTGGGTAAAATATTTATTTTATTAAGTTGCAATTACAACCAATGCTAACTTGGTTAAATGATATTCTAGAATTATCTGAAATAAAGCTGCATCTATACTGTTATAGCTACAGGTTACTGTGCTATTTCTTTGCTATCCACCTCCTTTAAGTAAATCAATTATGATTTAATCTTGTATTGAAATTAATTTTTGTTTAGATAAACAATGTAAGACATCTGCCCTATTATAAAATTTTATATTTTTATTTATTTGCCTTTTGCTAGCCCACACTGCACCGTCAGCAATGCCAAGTAGATAAGTTCACTTCAACATCCAGAACGATAGCTATTGCTAATTGACTCCATTGGTAGTTTCATAAATGTTTCAACTCTGCGACCGAATGTGTAACAGCAACGACCCGACTTACAGCTGTGGCAAAAACTGCTTAAATGAAAACCAGCTCCCTTCTTTAACTCCAAGTAATTACTTCTCTGCACTCCTAATCCAATTCAATCTTGAGATTCATATGCTGACCACCTCCTGCAGAACTCCAACTTAGTCACCACTACAACTATCTAAACTGCTCTCCCTCTTAATCCTTTCCAATTATTACACGATACTTAAGACGTCATACAAGAAGACTGATGATACCGAAGTCAAAATTTAAACTATATATAGAAACCCACCCGATTAAAAACTCGTTCAAGTCAAAATGCTCATTTACATGTAGCATTCTTCCAACTTCGGCGCTTTTGTAGACGTATTCACCTGACAGCAACCCACTTGAAGTTAGAAATCAAAAAGGATACCTAATATTGAGTTATATGTAGTTTATCCAATTCCACTGCAAACGCTATTATTCCTTGTATACTATTTTATTGTTATTAGATGTTATTACTTTTCTTTGTACCATTTATAATCCTCTTATACTTCAGTATTTTTTAAATTCATATTGTTTCCTCTTTTTATCATATTAGTTAATACTTTAATACCCCAACCAGTCAATAAATAACATTTGAGTATAGGGTTTTTATTATTCAAATTTCATTTTTACTATAACAGGTGTTACAGTTTTTGAATAAAATTTTGTTGTTATTTTTCATCATTTAAATTTTACCTAGCGATAATTATTGTATCAAACTTTTACAAACTAAGCCTCTGGATACATTTCTATATAATTAATTCTATTCTGACACGTTATAATTAACTTCTTTCAAATAATCATCTGAGCTTTCCTCTCACTTTCAAATAAGCTCTCATAGCTTATTTCGATTATCAATTAATATTAATTATGATCCAAATAATTATATTATCAAATAACTATCTCCACAAAATCAATTCATATGCTAGAACATTTCTAATAAAAGATAAACACTTAACAATGTCAGATCTAATATCTTGTTTATTAGATAACTTTCAAATATCTAAGTTGTTCTTTTATTTTATAAATTCATCCTTTAACATTTTAATTATTAATTAATTTATTTAATTATTAAAAATAATTTCATATCTTGAAAGAGCTTTATAAACAAATAGCAATCCTAAGATGCAACCATTACAATACTTTGAAAAAACTTCAGTTGCAGTTAATACCAAATAAAATAACCAATTACATTTTCTTTAATCAAGCAAATTTTATCTCTTTGAATTTATTAATCTGCATGTGTTAAAAGAATGATCATATTCGATATATGTGTATTCGTGTTCCACATCAACTCAACGAAGCAATTTGGAAACTAAGAACCGCAAGGAAATCCAAACGCAGGACTATCTGCCAACCCTAGATGGCTGCAACAGAACCACATTCAGCTAGGTGACTGGTAAGTTACTACCACTGATCCACAAACCAGTAAACGTCGTACTCAGTCCATATTTTCTGCCAGCTACACAAATACATTCTCAAATGAGCTCCGTTAATGGCCTCCGCTTGCACTCAACGACTCAATCTTGAACCACTTTCAGTAGTTATGGTCCATATATTAGTTTACGTCTCCCGGCATTAGCTTCACAAAGCTTAATTCAATTAATCGCCATTTAACTTGATTACTATTGTTTGTTAAGTTATATAAAAAACCAGCCCTAACATAAAAGTTTTACTTCTTGGAGATCTACATCTTTATATTATTATTTTTAACCTGTACCTGACATTTCATTTGTTTTATATTCACTTAATACCAGATTCCATTTTAATTTTTGTAAATGTCAACAATTTTCACACTTGTACACCTTTAACAGATTTCAATTATTCTTTTCAGGTTACGCTGTTAATCTTGCTTTCAGGTACCTTCTGTCTTATCTCCTATTTACAATTACACATTGTTTAAGTGATTCATGTGCAAATATTCCTGTATTCTGCTCACATCTATGTAATTACCATAATCGGTAATGTGACTAAGTTTACCCTTTTTAAACAACTTGTAATTCAATACTCATTTTAACACGTATACCATTCTTTAGCATTACTTTTAAGGTTGGGCCTACGATGTCAAAAAGAAACATAATTTTGTTATAACTTTCGTAAAAAGATATGTGTTTATGCTACTATATACCTTTCAGCTGTTCGGTGGGACATATTTCAATGTGGTTGTTTTTAATTTATACCTTTTTGTTTAGAAGTGATGGGGGCGTGGATTCGTGTGGTAACCAATTTCTTCAATTTTCTAGCTTAAGTTTATCTCCTACTAGAAGCTAGGTAATTTCCATATACCATATGCAAGTACAATTTTGTTGTATAGAGCTCAGAAAATTCCCGTCTTCTGTAAAATCGTCCTTAACATACAAGAAGATAGTTCAGGGATACCAGCAGAAGACCAACCTCAAGCCTCAACAGCCAGATCACGAGGACATTGCAAATATTGCAACAATCTAAAATTCCGTTATCACTGTAAATTATGCAATAACTGCAATTGTGTCCAACATGTGCAAACGTGCCGCAAATACTTCTCCAATAAATTGCAACGGATAACTTTGGGAATCCATATTTTGTACAATGCTGTCACTTTCATTACTTTTTTCTGCTTTTCTAATCACTAAATGTTCCTAGTTTACTATGGTAATTATTTTAGATTAATTTTTTATTAACTTTGAAAAACATAGCGTAATTAGGCATATAGTCAAGTTATGAGGTTTTTCCAATAGATAATAAATTTCAAGGTCTTTCTTTTCTGTACCTTTTTCTATATGGAGTCCTTTAAAATATAGGATTTCACCTTAAAATGGCAATAACATTAAAATATAATAGCAATCTAAATTAGGCCTGTAAGGTCCAAATAGTGGAACCGTGTAATTTTCAGCTTCAGCTTCATCACATTACGTTAGTGTAACCATCCTTATTAAATGGACATCATTTTATTCGACAATTGTTATTTTCTCCAGTATCAACATTTTAACAATTAAACTATAACCAATTCTGTTATTTTTATTTAATTATTTAAACATAAAACGATAAATTGAACAGAATAGAACCCGGCAACACATTGGGTTTTTTACCATGAGTTTTTCAGCAATAAGTGTAAGCAGATGAGTTTATGAGAAAACTAAGCGTTAATCAGCGGACGCCGGACGTCTTTTGTCATGCTGCTTCTGAATCTGATTTCAAATTTGCTCCATCACGTCAGAACTTTGAGAAATGTTATTAAATAGTTTTTTTCAAAAAACGCATTAAATTTTACATAATTTCAAACTTACTTTTATATAATAAAGATAGTACAAGATATATTGTTCTGCCGAACATTGAGTGGACATGTGTGACCATGTTCTTGCATGTTTCCTACGTCAGCGCAATTAAGCCACGCCCATTTTTGCTCTGGAACCAATCAAATTAAGAACTGGTCGATTTCTGGCTATGTGGGTATATAAAGAGCTACACCGCCTCTTTCGATTCAATGTAAATCAGTTTGTGATAGCTGAACGTCTTTTTATTTCATAATGTCCCGTACGTGTATAAATAATCCAAACAGAACGATAGCATACAGCTTCATCTAATGTACCTAGGTACATAATTAATATTATTTCATTTACTTTTCAATAATTTTATTTTCCAAAACCTGACGTACCAGAATAAATTTGTTTTTATTACTATTATTAAAACTATAAAAGAAACGAAAATTGTACATAGTTTATAAAGAAACAAATAAAAAAATAATATTTGTTGTCTAGTGTTATTATTACCCACTTTGTACGTCTGTCTCGTGTTGAGTTATACAAAAACACGTAAGCTTTTATAATACACGCATGTATCTAACTGTCGCTGTTATAGCTCACTGCACTTTTACTTAAATACTTGCCGTGAATCCATTTTCGAGTGTAAAAAAGGACGAAGTATAACATTGATCTGGACAGTTTAAATTTATAACTTACAGTAGCCAACTACAACTAGATCTGAATTTATTTGTTTTAGGTTTGAAGACATAAGAGACTTTTTTTTTGTTTGATTAAACAATAAAAGTCAAACTGCTTCTTCTTCATCATCTTGCATAATAGCTCACTTTCCTGTTCTTTCTTTTTGGGATCAGTTTAGTTGTGGGTCTTCTGAGACAGATGTCCAACTGTCTCGCCATCTCTTAGGCGGTCTTCCTGGCCGTCGGGACCGAGGTGGTTTTTAGTTCCTACTTTCGCTATCCGATTGTTATCCCTCCTTTGTGTACGTTTTTTCAACATTCTTCTTCTTTGTATTCACCATCTGACTATATCTTCAATTTTACAGATTTCTCTGATTGTTACATTTCCTTCTCTATCTTATAGCGTCTTACCCGCTATCATTCTTAATATTTTCATCCCGTTTGTATGGAGTAAGCTTTTTGTTTTCTTTGTGTCAGCTCTCGTTTTAGTGGCATACACCATTACTGGTCTTACACAGGTTTTATAGATTCTGACTTTACTGTCAATGTCCATATATTTGTTTTTCCATATTTGTTCCATGCGACCGGAAATCGATGCTGATTTACTGACTTGTTTGATTACTTCGTCCTTCACGTCTGAAGCTCCGCACCGGTTCTACTGATTTGTGATTAACGACAAGTTTACATCTAACGGGTTCCCTTGATATTTTTAGGCATACTTGGTCTTGTTTGTGTTAATTTTCATATTGTATTTTACCGACGTTAATTGGAATTGCTGTAGTAATCGTTGGAGGTCGTCTTCATTTTCTGATATTATCGAAGTGTTGTCAGCATATCAATTTATCTTAACTTATTTGTTTCCCATTATATAACCCCTGCTTATATCTTTAGTGTCCTCAATTATTTTCTTCATTATTAAGTTAAATAGACGAGGACTTAATCTGTCTCCTTTTCTTATACCCGCTGTTATTCGCATTTCTGAAATGAGTTGTTTGTTTACTTGTATTCTTGTTTTATTACTTGCATTGAGTTGCTGTATTCGGGTGATCCTTTTGGGTACTTGTTCCTTATAGAATATTTATAATATCAACTAACCACTTTATCGAACGCCTTGGTCATATCGATGAAGCATACATATGATGACTTATTGAACTCCATTGCTTTTTTTCTAATTTGCCGTAAAATAAATATGACGCATTCTTGTGTGCCAGGCAGGCATTTTACCACGTCGTTGTGGGATTCATCGCAAGTGGGCGTGCAAAAGGTCACCGTATCGCTTGCTGTGAGGAATTTGGGTCATCAACCAGTACAGCTGCAGCTTTGCAGCTTCCTCTGCACAGGTAGGCGAGCTCCCGACACTAGCGTTGCGACCAGGCGAAACTGCAATTGAACAAGGTAGTGTATGTAGCAATGTAAATAATCATATTCGTGCCTTTAGTTAAATATTAGCCACCCGCTTTTGGGCTGAATGTAAATAATCATAAATATAAATGCCAGCCACACGCTTTTGGGCTCTATGTAAATATTCATATTCTCGCAGTAAGTTAGAGGTAAAGCGACCACAGCTGGTCCTATAATTGTAGCCTCTTTGTTTTTGTCTCTTGTTGGGCACGCTGACTGTGGGCACTGTGTAAAGTTTTGTGTGAGGTGAAGCCTGGGAGAAGTTCTTAAGCGTCGTAGGTAGGTCGGGGCGCTCGCCGCCGCAGTGCTAGGAGTCGTGAGGTTGTACACACCGATTCTACCATTTACCGTTTAGCTTTGGATTTTGCCAAGATCTAAAGTTGAAAGGTAGGTTCATTTGCTTCCTGGTTTCTCTGTGGGCTTACCTTTGCGTTCTTGCTCTGGTTGGTGGAACCGGGTGGCGCTCAATCTATTTTATCACTGTTTACCGTCTTTTGCCCGTGGGTAATCTCGTGTAGGACAATCCCTTGCTTTACTAAGTTTAGTCGGAATATTTTGTTACGGGCAGGGCAACTGTCCTAGGTGAGCCATTGCCCCGCTTTTGAGTAATATTGCCCGCGCTGGCTGTTAGCTTTTTCGTGACGTTTTTACGAGCTGGCGCGGTGTCGTTAAAGTCGATTTGCCCAGTAACAATATTGCCTTCCCCCGACAAATTTCGTCTTTCAGACGAGGGAAGTTAAAAAGTGTGGAAAACCAATCTCACTTTTTACTTCCCTGGTCTGAAAGGCGAAGGAGGTATTGTAATCACAAAAAATATCTTTCCGAGATTTCTTCAGATCTTCACGTTTCAGGGTCCGTAGATGACGAAAAAAAAGTTTTCTTAATTCTGTCTGTATGTTTGTCTGTCTGTATTTTGGCGGTATAACTCAAAAAATATTTATCGGAGAAAGACAATATTTTGCATACACATTATATATATTGTAATGGTCTTAGGCCCACGACTTGATTCTGCTAGCAGTGCAAATTAATGAACATTTTAATAAGCACAAAGTTGAGGTGTTTTATATAACTGCAATGCTAAACTTAAATTTCAAATAATAAATGCATTGGTAAAGAGATGCCAGTAATGATAAAGTAATTAAGCAAGGAACGCAAATGGCAAGCTTGTTTTTCGCAGGGGTCGAAGTTGACTTGCAAATAAATTAAATAATAGGTTTCTGCATAATAAATAGCCGAACCGAAAGAAATTAATAGTCACAAAAAGGTTTGCTACGTGCAAGTAAAACAAGAGTAGAATTCAATAAAGCTAGTCAGTGAAATTGGTGAGGATTCCAAAAAGGTAAAGAAGCCAGAATGGCATAACAGTACATTGCAAAAGAGCAATCTGAAAAAACAAGCAGGTGGACATGAGAAGGCAATTAGAAAAGCAGGCAACAGGATATGAAGAAAGCAATGGAGAAGCAAGGAACTCTTAAAATAATCAGTGCATTGAACGATTGTGAATAGCAAAGCAAATAATATAACTTGTTTGTGTGAGTGGCGCAAAAAGACTATTTTAAATATTAGAAACAGACAATAAATTTAGTTTGTAAGAAATTTGAAAAATTGAAAACTATGTTATCAAACTTTTTTTAGAATGTATTTAAATTAACCCAAACTTATTTCCGTTTATATTCTAACTATAGCAATAGTTTCTATTTTGTTTCAATAACGGGGGAGAACAAATGAATCATTAAATTAAGCTTGACAGTGTAAATTGTGCTCCACTTCAATCACACCTTTTAATTAATAAACGAGCATTTTACACAATAAAAAGTATACCATTTTATTCTACACGTGTCAGAGTTTCCGCCACCAAAAATAAAAAGTTCCACGAGGTGCCTCTCCGAGGATTTTTGCCAGCCGATCCAGTTCAAGATTTCGACAACTATGCCCAGCTAAGATAAGGGTCCAGAGACAGGTATCTGCATTGCGATATTTAGGACAGGACTGCAGGAGTGCTACCGGCAGCTTCAATAGCGAGGAAAGTCGCTCCAGGGCCAGCAACACCCCAGGTATTGGTCTTCGAGCATCGGAGGAGCCGCCGTAATAAGGTACCCCAAATTTTACCTAAAACATAAGAGTAAGCGGTCGGATTTCGACGTGCATATGAGAGGAGGCCTTACTGAGGAGGATTCGAGCATCTCCACGAACATAGCGTAGGCGCAGTTCGAAAAATAAGCGGTTTTCCAAATTTGAGGTTATGCGAAAGTAAAATAGTTGCAAGCTCGAGTCGGCGTCCCTTATGATGTCACGAAATAAATTAGTGCCTGAAACAAAAGATGATAATTACCGCCAAAGCTCGAAAATTTGAATAAATACCTTTTCGAATGTTCATATTTTCACTATTGTTTAAAGTCAACAAAGCAGAATTGCACCCGCAAACCATTTTTTAGGTTTTGTTACCGTATTGCAAACATTTAGCTACCGTGCGTTGAAATTAAATGCGGTTACAGAGCCGTATCAGAAAATTTGTAGTTTTTCAATCAACTAGGAACCCACCTAAGTTAAGAAGCTTATTGTTCTACTGGAGCTAGCGGTTTATTATAATTAATTGCAGGTAAATAAAATATTAAAAGGGCATATGACCATTTATTTTGGGCAGTAAATAAGTACAGCTCACATTTTAACCAGCCTAATAAATTGATAACAGGAAAAAGATCCGTACACAGCAAAATATTAAATCAGTAAATTTTACATATTGGATTTTGCTCTAAGTTACAATAAAATATTAATTAAGACCCAGTCATTAAAGGGAATCCCTTGCAATATATACCTTTAATGAAACCGGGAAAATCGCAGACAAACTTAGTAATAGGTACAAGTAGTAATTTTTACATAGTCCAGCCTTTATTCTTACCAAATATGGGAGCCAATAGATACAGAATAAATATTTTGCCATACAAAAAGGAGGCATAAATTAGCGCGTTACTAAATACAGCTGCGACGCAGGAATTCGAAAGGTCGATGCTTCGTGGGGCAGGTAGAAATTGTCCAGTCTCTTACAATATCACACAAAACGTTGGGGTCGCACACGCGGTCCGCCTGCCGTTTGAATTCGACCACCACACAGGTTATTTTCTAATTGAAAATTTATTTAATTTATTAGAAACGTGAAGATATTTTTACTCCTAACTTAATTTGATTTTTAAAATTATTTAGTGTCACAATGTCGCCGAGGGAAGTTCTGGGTAAAGCCTTTTACAGATTTTTTTAATGGAACGCCGTACATATATGGTAGTTTCAGAATTGGCGCCGAAATGCTAATCATTTCAATATGAAGTTGCATGGGTCTAACTTTAACTGTGTTACAAATATTATGGTATATTAAAACACAAGTTGCATATGGCATGATTTTATCCCATGTTTCTAAGTTTAGAGAACAAGTCTCAAAGCGACGAGTCTTCCAAAGGACAAGTGTGACAATAGTCCATAAGAAACTATTCTATCTAATTTGCACAAACATATCCACATTTTTACATATCATAAACGTTTTAATATGAATAAAACAATGCAAAGATATAATTTATTAAAGCAATGTTTTCAGTGTTTTAATAGCCACATGAAAACACCAAAGTAGATAATAGTTAATTTTCTACCAAGTGTGGAAATGAAGATTATTCCAGCACGAGACAAATATCTGCCGATCGAGCCTGGTGGAATAACCGAATTTCCACATGTGGCTGACACAATATTTTGTAAGGACAGTTTTTCACATCAAGAAACGTTTAGTATTTCTATTGTTTACTGTTTTTGAAATCATAGGAAATATTTAATTTCTGACTATTTATAAAAATTTGGAAAAGTATGTCATTTCCTAACTAAAATTGAAATAAATCTATATGGAAAAGTCGAAATTATTCTAACAAGTTCGAAAAAACCTATTTGTTTAAGTGTGGAAATAATTTTGCTAAGACTCAATCAGCAGATATTCGTCTCGTGCTGGAATATCTTTTTCTATGACCACTACTAAAAGTAGGCCTTTTAACGCCAGTTGGTTGAACTAAAAATGACGTTTTATACATCAGCATGCTAAAAGTCAGCTAGTTTTGAATTTAGTATTTTAAAGTGGAAGTGAGGTTATAAAGTTATTCCAGTTATTTGTTTCGTTAGAGCTAAAGTGTTTTTTAAATAATTAAAGCATTATGTAATAAATAAAGTAAAATGTGTACTATTATAATTACCTTTGATAACTAATTTTGACAACTATCGGCACCGCTCGGGTCACGGCCATCTCTTTACTATGACATAAATTATAAAAGTAATTTTTGTAAGAAGACCAGTCCGAGGACCGAGTTACACATTCCTCTCCATATAGGGGAAAAGCTAAAGGGGAGTACTTTTCATTGCTACTAGGAGGTTTTTCACCGCAAGCCACTCCAAGGCACTCGCCGTGCACGGGGGTTTGACCTCCTTTTACTATGTGGAAGGAAGGCCCTACAGGTCTAGAAGTAAGTAACCGTTGAATTCATTCCAACGTTGGCATTTAACTTCGCGCCTCCCTTTAGCGTTTAGCCGAATTGATTCCAAAACAAAACCGTTTATCGTTTGCTGAGAGGACAGAACTTTCTCAGCATACAGACGCGTATCTTGTTTGCAGCCCGCTGCTGATAGCTGCGATGTAGATAATATTGTTTTATTTTAATTATAACCCATCCTTAAGGGGAGAAACTCAACCCCTAAAAATGGTAACCACTTTTTCTCATCCGACCTTCTTAGAAGCCTAGGGCAAAACCTTTGGCTCCGTTGTTGGCTGTGATCGGATGGGCATATGTTTTGTCTCTTGATGTTCAGGCTTGTCAGGGTACCGACATGCGCTCTTATTGACGCAAGGATGTGGAGACAAGACTCTTGACTGTCAACTTACATTCTTGACCGACTTGATGTGTATGTTTTTTTGTCCACGAAGACATACAGGAGGCGAGTATATTTACTCTACCTGCTGTGGTACCTAAATTACATGAGGTCACACACAATTACCTGCGTCTCCACCGTAAATGAACAGGTCTAGAAGTAACCGTTGGATCCATTCCAACGTTCGCTTTTACCTTCGCACCACCATGCACGGTAAGTGCCTGGGAGTGACTTGAGGTGAAAAACCTCTAGTAGCAATAAAAAGTGCTAACGGCAATACTGAAGTGTGATGTTGGTGACACTGTAAGTCTATGTCAAATTCGAGGTTAGTAGGTTAGATTTTGCGTCAGTTTTGACACAGATTGAGGCAAAACCTAACCTGCTGACCTCGAATTTGACATAGACTTACAGTGTCACCAACAACACACTTCAGTACTGCCAAACGCATAACATCAACTGGAGCTGCTTGTTGTGCTTTAGTACATAGAAATGAGTTATGCTCATCTTGGTTACGTTTTGACAATTAGTGTCACTTGTATGTAAAAATTTAATATTTTACACATTCCTTATGAAATGCGATAAAATAATATACTCAACACGTTAGAAAAGTGGTTTTTCTGAACTCGTATGGCCGTTTAAGTACTCGCTAACGCTCGTACTCAAACACGCCATACTTGTTCAGAAAAACATCACTTTTCTCAACTTGTAGAGTAATATACTATTAATGAACTTTCCTCGGATATTTTACTTCATATTTCTATATTTTAGTACATTCCGGTTTAAACTTAAAAACAAATTCAAGTCTCTTAAGATGTTTTCGTGCTTGTTTAGACATTCTTGAACTCATCGAACAGAATAAAAACTCAGTTTAGAAAACAAAAATCCAACCATTTCTGACACGAAATAACAAAACACGAAAAACGAGAAATACATTAGTAAATTAAATCAACTAGAGAATGGAATTATGCAACGGTAATATTGATGTAATTGTTTTCTAACGTTTGTCGTGTTTTTTCTAATGATAATATGTTACTGTGTAGAATTACTAAGTTAATACGTTTAATAAATTACTGCATTTTATATGTTCTCGTATATAAATAATTTTCCAGCTATAGTAAAATAATGTGCAAGATCAGGAAACATCTATAAAAGTGAGGCATAACAAATACGATCATCTGAAATGATTAATTTTACCTAACCGTATAATCTATTTTTAAAAGCGTGTCGTAAATGCCAAGCTTAAACTTTTTCCAGCAAAAAAGTGTTTGCGTTTTGAGCAACCTTTACCGATATACGCTTTAGTATTCGTACAGAATAATTAAAATTCCACTGGCAAGCCTTTAATGTATACAGAATTATAATTTTGACAACAAAAAGGTTAAGTATGTAGCTCCAGAAGTAATAACTTTGTAAAAATTGGTTGTAACGCAACATTCTCGTTTTTATTGAAAAAAGTAATAGAATATTTATAAATTTAGTTCGCATTATTTATTTTCGGCACGCACTTCAATTTATTGTCAGGTTTTATATCACCTTTATAGAATTAGCACAAATTAAATTGGTAAGCAAGAGAGGTTACTGGTCTATTTTGTTTCTTCGTGAACTAGTTTTCAGTTGCGTAATACAAACAGGTAATTTACTACTTAGTGTTAAAGATTCATATAAATGTAAATTTCCAGGGTTAACGGGTTAATGTAATTCTAAAGTCGTTTTAATGGTTGTTTGTAATTGGAAAAAAAATTGATTTGAGTTCTAAAGCGGATAATAGTGATAATAGTAATTATGATACGAGCTTTATAAGAAGCATTTTGTAGCACGCACGGGTTTAGCGACGACGAGCGAAGCGAGGAGTGCCCTAAAGGAGTAAATGCGACTTTGTCACTTTTTTAAGCAAAAAATAAAATTTTGTGAGTGAAAGTGGATGTACTGTGACTTGACCGCTTTAAGTTATCATCAGTGCAGACTCACACTATTAATCGTTTGACCCGTAACTGATATCAACCGCTAAACTTAAACACCAAATGTGTAAGTTAAAGACAATTATCCTAATTATAATCTTACCTGCAATTAGTTAAATGTTACAACAAATTCTGCATATGCAGAATATGCAAGACAGCAACCAAAATATGTTTTTGCCTCAACCGCAATCCATCCACCATATACAGTGTGGTCCATTAAGTGTGCAACAAATGGGACATTTTTTTATTAGTTGTAAAACCGAAATTTAAATACCGCCAAAAGTTAGTGCATGTTCGATAACCATATCAGATGCCCTTAGAATGGCTTCAAGTCAAACAATATACAGGGCAAGACAAAAAATATGTAATTCGTTCAAGAATAAAGTTACCTTATTTCAAAAAATATAGCAAAATTTTATTGAGAAAAGTTGTTTAGAATCACAAGTTATGCTCAAATACAAAGTCACGGCCTCCTATTCGAATTTTGATTCTTTTTCTTGTAAAATTTTGTATTATCCCCGTTATTCTGATTTTATTAAGAGTTTTTCATATGTAAATTATGATTAGTAAAGCATTTGCCTTGTTAAAAAGAATATTTGCGAAATTCTAAAGTTCTGTTAAATATCGTTGCAACAAACATGAAGTGGACGCTTACCTAAAAAAACATAAATCCAAGTAAATTTTACAAATACGCTTCAAGTTGCTAAAAGTTATTTAAAAGGGATGTGGTTGTGGCTACTTTAAATACATATAAAATAAAAATATGTATCATACGGGGGCAATACAAAATTTTCCAAAAAAGAATCAAAATTCAAATAGGAGGCCGTGACTTTGTATTTGAGCATAACTTTTAATTCTAAACAACTTTTCTTAATAAAATTTTGCTATATTTTTTTAAATAAGGTAACTTTGTTCTTGAACTAATTTCATATTTTTTGTCCTGCCCTGTATATTGTTTGACTTGAAGCCATTCTAAGGGCATCTGATATGGTTATCGAAGATGCACTAACTTTTGGCAATATTTAAATTTTGATTGTACAACTAATAAAAAAAATTCCCATTTGTTGCACACTTAATGGACCACACTGTATATAATAGACTTGTCTGTCTGGGACGCTGTTTCAGCAGCCAAACCGTAAGAGATACAGAAAAAAGTTATGAAAGT
This sequence comes from Agriotes lineatus, assembly GCA_940337035.1. Taxonomy (NCBI): domain Eukaryota; kingdom Metazoa; phylum Arthropoda; class Insecta; order Coleoptera; family Elateridae; genus Agriotes; species Agriotes lineatus. Next base: position 69,571 of record CALNHX010004880.1, on the reverse strand, counting down.
TATATGTTTGGAATGTAGATTTCAGGTCAGGAACAGAATTTCAGTCACGTGACACTTCCGGTTTTCGAGAAATCACGTGATTTCCGCCCGTCCAGGACGCTGGTCCGTCCGGGACGCTGTTTCAGCAGCCAAACCGTAAAAGATAGAGAAAAAAGTTATGAAAGTTATATGTTTGGAATGGTCATGTCAGGTCAGGAACAGAATTTCAGTTACGTGACACTTCCGGTTTTCGAGAAATCACAAAAAAGACCGTTTTTCAAATAGAACGCGTATTAAATAAAAACTGTTTCAGCAGCCAAACGGAGCTGCGACCCTCTGCGCCTTAAAACCTCGATCGGTTAGGCAACCACTTTGACACCTTCCAGGTCTGGGTACAGTTTTTATTTAATACGCGTTCTATTTGAAAAACGGTCTTTTTTGTTGTTTTAAATGAGACATTTGTCTCACTGGTCTGCTAGTATATCTATAATACAGAGATGTCAATACAAATTTTTAAGAATGATAACAAATGCATCTTGGTACGTCTCCAACCAGACACTACATGATGATCTGAAAGTACCCTACGTCACAGATGTCATTAAAGAACGAAGTGCCAGTCACCATAAAAAACTGGAAAGTCACAACAACATCTTGCTACATCCACTACTAGAAGAACGAAAGGATAGGCGTTTGACGAAAAGCTGGCCAGCAGACCTATTGGATGGATGAAGCTTCCTCACAATGTCATAGTACTGTAATTATTGTACTTATGTGAGCACATTAGCTCATAGAATTTGTAATTCTGATTGCTAATAAACCAATATAATAAAAAAAAATTATTCCAAGAAAAGGGCAAATTAGTGAAAATGCATAAACATGACATCAAAACTGTAGTCCATAAGTTCACCTTCTTTGCTTTTGCAGCCATATGTTTGAGGTTTGAAGGGTATACTACGGGTTTTTATTTCTTTGTAAAATGTTCTTGCTTTGTTACGCTGGTTGTAGTCTTCTATTTTTTTTCCATCTGGTGGTTATACATTTCCCTTTTTTTCCTTCGACATATCTTTGTGGCTTCTTTTCTTAATTCTGTGTATTTTCGTCTATTTTCTTCTGTGTCGTTTTGTAGCATCCTATGTCTAATTTTGTTTTTCCTATCTATGCTGTCTCTGCATTCTTGATCGAACCAATCTACACTCTTGTTTTCCCACTTTTTATAGCCCAGTATATCTCTTGCTGCGTCTTGTGTCGCTTTATATGTTTTCTCCCAAACTTTATCGATATCTTTCGGCACTGTTTCTTTTACAAGATTCTCCTTAATCCTTTTGTGGTATTCCAACTTGATTTCTGCGTTCTTCAACTTATTGGTATCCCATTTCCTTTGTCCAGCTTCTTTCTTTTTTATTGCTGGCTCTAAGATTTGGTTAATTTTGACCATTACTAAAAAGTGGTCCGAGTGTCAGTTGGCTCCGCGTAGGGTGCGTACATCTTGTGCCGATGCTGCTCTTCTTTTGGAGATTAGTATGTGATCTATTTGGTTTAGATGCTTGTTATCTGGTGAGATCTAGGTACCCTTGTGAATGGTTTTGTGCTGGAATACAGTACTGGATATTAACATGTTTTGGGCTGCCGCTAGGTTACACAATCTCATTCCGTTGTCGTTACAATTATCATGAAGTGTATGTTTTCCGGCGACTTCTGATACGTTGTCTTCTTTCCCTATTTGAGCATTGAAATCACCCAAAATATTGGTAGTATCGTAGCTCGGGGCACTATCGCACGCTTCGTGCAAATTTTCGAAAAAGTTTCTTTTACTTCATTGCTGGCATCATTATGGATGCATAAGCATTTATCAACGTTAAATTGTGATACTTGCCCTTCAGTCTTATCTTAAAAAGTATTTCGTTAATTGCTTGAAAATATAGTAGGTATGTATTTCTTGACATGCTTTGCGATTAGGAAACCAGTTGCTTCTTCTTGTCCCAGAACCACTTTTTGTCATTTACTATCAATTTCTGGTAACCAACTTTCACTTTCCTTACGTTTTTCCTTTCTTCTTCTGCCTGTTCCCGTATTTCGGATGGTATTTTTCTTTCCTTATATGTCAGATCGCTATTTATGTATATCTTCGGATTTGTTATTGCCTTTAGTTTTGCCTTATTTTACAGCACTTCCATTTTTTGGAACTAGCTTTCCATTTCAATTACTCATCTTGGCTCTGCAATTCTGTATGCAGCTTTTACTTTCACTTTCAAATCTAGTTTTTGTTCTAAGAAGTTTTCTGTTGCTTGCTTTAAAACACTTCTGTCTTCGGTATTTATTTCTAATTCCGATATTATCAAGTAATTTTTACGTTTCTCTCTTTCTTGAGCTTCTAGTTTTTGCTGTGTGTGTTCAACTATAATTTCCAATTCTTCAATTTTCTTTTTTGTCTCTTGCCTTTCCTTATGCCACTTCTCTTTAGTTATTTGCAGTTCTTTCCTCAACATTTTTAGTTCGTCTGCCTGCATTTCTAGCTTTTCTTCAAGATTTTTTGTGCTGCCTCGAAGATCCGTGTTTATTTCCTTATTTTCTGCTTTGATATCTTTAACATCTGCACTTATCGTTTTCACTATTGCTATTAGCGCTTCCATGTCCATTTTCTCTATCTTAGCTTGGTGATCTGAGTGCCCTTTTTACTTTGGATAAAGGCTGTTTGTTCTTGACTTTCTGCCTCTGCTGCTTCTGGAATTCGTTTTCTTTTGACTTTTATTTAATATTAACCTACATAATTTTACCTTTATTCGAATTTTACACTTGTCATTGATTCCTAAACTGTATTTTATATATTTTATTTTATTTTTAATCCACTTGTAACTTTCCAATAGCTATCTTTCAAATACTAATCTGCCTTATCTGGGATTTATTCAGGGAACTATATAAACATTATCAACCCATTGTAATATCCCAATTCCTTTAACAAATTTTTATTTAAACCACATTATGCTCGTTTATCTATAATTCACAATATCTGGCTTTTGGAAATCAGCAACCATCCCAATATGGATTTATGCGATTTACGCAGAACAATACCTTTTTACCGGCAAATCAATATCTTAACGGCATAACTACACTCCAACCTAAGCTAACGTAGATTTATTACTTCCCTCTGAATCAGCATCAAATCAAGCACCTAGCCCTGAACCTGAGCAAATAATTATCGACGAATCTGACGAAGATCCCCTGCACGAATGGCAACAAATTAAAAAACGCAAAAGAATTACTCCAAAACATTCACTACACCAAAACAATGAAAATTACAGTAACATTCAAAATAGATTTAGTAGTTGGCTAATACGAGCACCAATGAGACAGTCCCAAAACGTAGTGGAAGCTCTGAGCAGAAAATAGTTAAATCACCGCATGGTATTCGCAGTTTTTGCAACAACTACCTGGACTGGCAAATTATGCAATAATGGGCGCTTTACAAAAACTCGGTTCTAACGGACTAGTTTTATTACTAACTCAGAAAGCTACTAATTTGGAAAATGGCCTGGAAATAGTTAACCGACGAGAAAATTTTAGGTTCGCCTCAGTGAACCCGGCCAAGTTGTGTGATACAGTTTGAAGATGGTATCTACAGAGATTATCTGCAAAACGACGCGCTCGGCCAATCCGTGGCCACCAATTTATAGATAAAGGCGGTATTGAAGGGATAGTCTACAAATGAGGTGCTCGGCCAAGCCGTGGGCAACATTTATAGACCCAGGTGTTTGGTACAATACAGGTTACCTCCTGACAGTCAGCTCAACCAAACCAACCAGGATAGCTTTGGACAGCAACAGTGCAAAAAGCAATTCGACTGAATCTAGCGGGACAGGGTGGCTTCAGGTCAAGTTAAGAGGTTTTTGAAGCAATTCAACTTGTCTTACATGAACGCTGACCCAGGTGTCTTCATGTCGCGACTGATTGGCTTTTCTGACTGTGATAGCGCCGCACAAATTAATAATAATAATAATAATATTAATAATCGTTATTAACGGTTATCCAACCATTTCAATACATAGTATATATAATAGGATATGTTGCTTATTAAAACGTTTTTCAACAGTTTTCAAGAACGCCAAACATCACAAAGCCTCTAAAATGATGAACTGCGTGGTCGTTTGCACAACGTGAATACACTTCTCTCACAAATTTTTGCTAATGGTTTTTACCGGTATTGCTAAGTGCGGAGGGAGAGAGATATAGACGCTGCGTCTTTGTCGCTTTAACGCACTTTTGGTTTCGTTTTTATGACTTTTTTCAGATTTTTCGTTTTTTACATGGATCTTAACGTCACGCGATGATGAAAAGCGAGCCTTAAGAGTAATGCTTTATCGCCTGAGTAGTAATACTAGACGGGTTCTGGACCAAAGTGTGTCTCTGCGCATGTGTTCTGCGCAGGTTGTTAATAGGGGTGATATTTGCGCGCGCCGGATGTCTGGGACGCACCGGATGTCGCGCAGACGTGTGGGGTATTTTTTTCGAGGTGATTGACCTTAGGGTGACGTCATAGTCTGGGTGGCGCACATGTGTTTGTGGATGACTCATCACAGATGTGGCCACATGTGTTATGATGACCGGATGTCGCGCAGACGTGTGGGGTATTTTTTGCGAGGTGATTGACCTTAGGGTCTGGGAAATTTGCGTGCACATGTGGATGACTCATCACAGCATGTGGCAAACATGTGTTATGATGACTCATCGCAGCATGGGGTAAATTGCCTCCTCAGTTGTGTGTGAGAAATTTGCGGGTGATGACATCATTGCTCGCCAGATGTGTTTTCTCTCTAAATACGCCATTTCGGCTGTCTGCAAAATCAGTGTTGCAGCGACACGCGTACTTTCAGCATGTGTGGGGCAAATAGCATTTCAGAATTAAGTTCAAATTCTATAAAGTCAATTAGGAGTGCATTACAGTTGATAAAATGTAGTGATGAGGTTGATAGGTGGATTAAGCTTGTAAATAGAACTATTTTAACTGTTAGGCGGTTTATTCGTGATGGTGGTGGTAAGAATGAAAATCCTTTCAAGTTAGAAGCAAACCTTAGTTTATTAAAGGGACAGCGGCAATTATTAAGAAATTTAAAAACTAAATTAGTAAAGAGAGGATCAGGTGTAGGAGACGAGCGACAGCAAAAGTTAAATAAAAACAAGCTAGTGTGGGAAGACGTAGAATCATGCTTTCATAGTCGAATAAGGACTGGCATCATTGCAAATTTGGGGTATAAAAAGCCTCAAGAATTTCTTTCAAAATCGTATAAAAGTTTTTCAATAAAAATTAAAAAGATTATGAAAAATAATTTAATCTTTAAAGCTAATGTAATATTTAGCGCATATTTTATCAAACCTAGCAGTGGGGAGATAGATTTAAAAACGTTTGCTACTAAAAATGAAAAAATTGATTCTGGTACTAATATAAAACAATGGTACGCAAACTATGTGGAAAATAAACTGTTGACAAAATTAGAAGAGTTTCAAGAACGTGATTCAGGTTGGAGTTTACTCGAGATACTACATTTAAAGGTAAATTTAAATAATTACAGCCCCCTAACGGTAGGTAGTTATATCGACTTGCCTCAAGATATAAAAAATAAAAAAGCTGTAGTTAACGTAAAAAATGATGATCAATATTGTTTTTTGTGGTCAATAGTATCGGCATTACGTCCTGCAGATAATCATTCTGATAGAATATCTTCGTATCCGCATTTCAACGAAGTTTTAAATTACGCAGGCCTAGAATTTCCAATAAAATTAAAAAACGTATCAAAACTTGAAAGAATGAATGATTTGCGTATAAATATTTATACTTTAGAAAAGAAAAATAAATATAGTAAAAATATAGTACTGCCGATATATATTAGTAAAAATACACTAATTAATAAGGATGCTATACATTTATTAATGATACCCAACGGGGAGAAGCAGTTTCATTTTTGCTGGATTAAAAATTTATCTAGATTGGTTACATCTCAGATGCATAAGAGAAAATCTCAAACTTTTCTATGCGATATTTGTCTAAATCACTTCGTAACTAAACAGTCGCACATAAATCACATTAAAAATTGTAATAGCGTAAATAAAACTAAAGTTAGAATGCCTTACAGAGGCGAATGCATAGAATTTACAAACTATAAATATCAGGAAAAAGTACCATTTTCAATCTACGCGGACGTGGAATGTATTTTAGAAAAGCAAAACAACCTTGCTATGTCAGCTGAAAATAGTACAGTTTATCAAAAACACACGCCATTTAGTATCGCATATTATTTAAAATGCTCATATGACGACAGTTTATCACGATTTTGGATATATCGCGGTGCTGACTGTATTGAGCGATTTGTAAAAGAATTACAGACTATAACATATCAAGTAAGTGATATATTGAAAAATGTGCAACCTATGAATATTAGTCAACAGCAAAACGAGTCGTTTAAAAAATCAGTATGCTGTTATATTTGCAAAAAACCCTTCTCTGTCAAAGACGTGCGTGTACGTGATCACAATCATCAGACAGGTGAGTTTAGAGGCAGTGCTCACCAACATTGTAATCTTAATTACAAAGATGCTTATTATATTCCTGTTCTCTTTCATAATCTCAGCGGGTATGATGCACATTTTATTATAAAACCATTAGCAAACCTGATTAGGGGAGAGATTAAATTATTACCTATAAATAAGGAAAAATATATTTCATTTACAAAGCATATGCATGGAACAAATATTTATTTTAGATTTTTAGACTCGTTTCGATTCATGGCTAGCAGCTTAGAACAATTGTCTCTAAATTTACCGAATAACCTAAAAATTATTACGCGCAAATTTTGTAAGAGCGAAGAAGAATTTCAATTATTACTACGTAAGGGGATCTTTCCCTACGACTATTTAGACAGTTTTGAAAAGTTGAATGACAATACTCTTCCCGAAAAAACTCATTTTTTTAACCAGCTGCATGGAACAGCTATTTCTGATGAAAATTATGAACATGCGCTGCGTGTCTGGAACACTTTCAATGTGCAAACTTTAGGTCAGTATGCAGATATGTACCTTACTGTCGACGTTCTGCTCTTAGCCGATGTGTTTGAAAATTTCAGAGAAAATTGTATGAAAACATACGGATTAGATGCTTTACATTTTTACACAGCACCAGGACTTTCTTTTCAAGCTATGCTAAAAACTACTAAAGTTAAACTTGAATTACTGACAGATGTAGATCAACTGCTTTTCATAGAAAAGGGAATTAGAGGAGGGTTAGCGCAGTGTTCAAATCGGTACGCTAAAGCTAATAATCGATATATGCATAAAAAATATGTAGAAACTGATCCTGAATCATATATCCTGTATTTTGACATTAATAACATGTACGGCAAGGCAATGTCCGAATATCTACCGTATGGGGGATTTGAATGGGTAAATGATTTAGAAATCTATAATATTGATCACTTAAATATTCCAGAAAATGCTGAAACAGGATATATTTATGAAGTTGATTTAGAATATCCTCAACATTTATTCGAACTTCACAAAGATTTGCCTCTTTGTCCTGATCATTATACGCCACCATCATCGAAACATTCAAAATTAATGACTACATTATTTAAAAAACAAAACTACATAATACATTATCGCAATCTGCAACAGGCTGTAAGTTTAGGTTTGAAAATTGTAAAAATTCATAGAATATTAAAATTTCAACAATCAGCTTGGCTTAAATCGTACATAGATTTAAATACAAAATTACGACAAGCCGCCAAAAATAATTTTGAAAAAGATTTCTATAAACTTATGAATAACGCTGTATTTGGAAAGACTATGGAAAATGTTAGAAAATACAAATCAGTAAAATTACTTTCTAAATGGGAAGGTAGGTACGGAGTCAATGCATACATATCAAAACCAAATTTTCACAGCATTACTATTTTAAATAAAGATGAAAACTTGGTACTCATAGAATTAGATCGGTTGGAAGTAGTTTTTAATAAACCAATATATGTAGGATTTTCAATTCTAGATCTTTCAAAAATTTTAATATACGATTTCCATTATAAATATATTAAACAGAAAATGGCTAATAATGCAAAATTGCTTTACACCGACACAGATAGTCTTGTATATCATTTTACCTCCACGAATATATACGATTTAATGCGAGAAGATATTCACAAATTTGATACAAGCGATTATCCACCAAACAATCCATATAACCTTCCGCAAGCTAATAAAAAGGTTCTAGGCCTAATGAAGGACGAAATGGGCGGAAAAATAATTACAGAATTTATTGGTTTACGTGCAAAAATGTATGCTTTGAAAACACTAGAAAATGATGAGAATGAGGAATTTAGAATTACAAAGAAAGCTAAAGGTATTACCAGAGCTGCTTTGAATAGAATTACATTTGGCGATTACAAAGACAGTCTTTTTAATAACGAGACTGTATTTTGCGAACAGCGAACAATTAGATCAAAAACCCACAATGTCTTTTCTTTAAAACAAAGAAAAAGGCGTTAGACTGTCACGATGACAAAAGAATAGTAAACTATATTTACACAGATACTTTGCCTTGGGGTTACCAACTGCCAAACACATGAATATAACGTACACATGTCTCTGCAATACTCATTATTTGAATACAATCATGCAGAAAAAAACCTTTGACAGTCGTCCTAAAATTCAATGGATCAGGCTAGCCACCTGTCCAGACTGCGGTCGAAGAAGGCTTAGAAAACATGCAAAACACATTTGATAATCGTCATCCTAAAATTCAATGGACCAGGCTAGCCACCTGTCCAGGCTGCGGCTGAAGAAGGCTTATATAAAACACCTTTGATGATCGTCACTCCTATTTTTTCTTTAAAATTCAATGGGTCAGGCTAGCCACCTACCCAGACTGCGGTCGAAGAAGGCTTCACAGCTGGAGGGACTCATACAATTGTATATATGTGTTTACTTACTGCAAATAAACAATTTTTCTGCAATATGTTTTTTATTTTCCTTGCATCTCTAATGTATAAGTAATATGTAAACAGTATAAGATATCTCAGTCTGCACAATGTTGTCGCCGCAGAAAAATTCAAATATACAGTGGTTGAACAAAGATCTGTACGTTAAAAATAAAGAAACCTATAATTATCATTTACGTAATGCTATAGGACGTAACGATTTGCAAACTTTGAAGTATATATTACAAAAAGTTGGTATTGCTATACCTAGTAAAACTCTTATTTGGGCTACACACTTTAAAACTGTTGAAACTGATGTCGTAAGTGAAATTTTAAGAACTATGTTAGATGCTTTCGATGTTATTAGAAAAATTATTAACGAAGTAAGAGGGAGAAAGTTGAAAATTAATAGTGAGACAGATCTTAACTTGGTGCTATCAAAATTATCTCTACACCACACCAGTTCCTACGAGCAGCATTTTCTTATTGAAATATTATTATCATCTGACTCTCGAACTGAATTTGTAGCAGGTGAGCAGCAGCAGCAACAATATCCATATTTTCTTCACGATGCGATCTTCGAGGCAGCCTATTATGCTCGCATCAAGTTTATAGAAGACGTGTTCCAGTATTTGAATACACACCACATAGCTTATATATTTCAACCCAGCGCTGTACATCAGCACAAAGATATTTTTAAATGGCTTGAGGAAAACATCAGAAAAGCTCAAAATGGCGAAGCTGTCGGTTGGAGAACTGGTCCTTGTTCCGGTCCTTGGCCCTCAACAACACCTCAAGACTATATTGATACTTACTCTTTGTTAAGTTCTGTTTCACTCATGAATACATAAGATATTTAATTAAATAAAAAACATGTATGAAAATAAACGTCTTTTATTCAGTACTGTTAAGGCTAAGTTCTGTTTCACTCATAAATAAAACATGTATGAAAATAAACGTCTTTTATTCAGTATTCAGTATATACATATAACTATTATTACCTAATTTTATATTAATTTTTATAGGAGAAATATGTAGCGGTATGGTCGTTGCAGGTAAGCTAAATTCATACTCAGCCTGATATGATGACCGTTGCTGCTGCTGGAGCTGTGATTGTGATGGTCCTGGCGATGGCGGTTGCTGAGGCTGTGATGATGATGACGATTGCGGTGTTGGACAATACTCGCACCCAGAACATGAATAATCGTCATCGTCATCATCATCGTCGACTACCAGGACTTCATCGACATCGTCAATCGCCGAATATGTTGGCAGCTGCTGCTGCTGAAGCTGTGATTGTGGTTGCTGGGGCTGCGATGATGATGGCGATTCAGGCAACCCCTGGCAATATTCACAACCGCAACATGAATAGTCGTCAACGCCAACGTCAATGGCTGGAGGATCGTCGACATCCTCCATGCCCGACCAAACATGGGGGTCGTCTTGAGGCTGGTGCCACGTCCACGACCCCCCTCATCGCTGTCGACGGTTGCGGGTGACGTTGACGCCGAAATAGCAGGCAGTTGTTGGCACATTGGACTCATGTTGAATTAATGTTCCTATAGTAGAACAGTTATTCTTATATACATGCAAATTTCCTCCTACTACTCTATACTGCGCAGCAGGAGGTCCAGATTAAGCTTTCGCAGCAGGATGCACATGTGCAGATTAAGTGTCAACTAATGGCAATTAATGCCACTCATTATACCACTTGTGCAAAATGTGTACATTTTGTTTAGCACATTGCACTCTTGTACCAATATGATGGGAACAAAAATTAGCATTATACAGGGTCTTTAATTGCTTTATATTGGGGCAATCTGGTAAATCAATAAATTTTACATTATCAGTTTGTTCACCAATCAACATTTTTTTAATCCATATTCTTTTATCTAATCCTTTGAGAAATATGAAATCATTAGTTTGTATGATCCTCCGGATGTACAGAGATAATTCTTCGTAGGGTATTGTTCCATTATTGTTCCATTCTAGTCCATGCAGATTAGTTGTAAGCCAAACCACCTGATCTTTTAAAGCGTCTGAAAGGTGCTCGTACGGTATCGGTGGTTCTACAATCTGATGGATTGTATCATTTGTATCACTATCATATACAGCTATTTCTTTACAAATAAAGTTGCTATTTTTATACTGAAAACCTTGAATATCAATAAATTTCATCGCAATCACTATTGTTGTTGTTATTGAACGAACAGACAATCTGCAACTAATCGTGCAACATCTAGTTAACTATTTTTATGTCGCTGGTGAAAGGATTATATTTTACTTTTCGATCGAATAAAATCAATGCGTAAGCTGTTGTATTTTGCGGTATATCAGTATTGGTTTCGAATTCAAGCCGAATATCTACAGCACCGCCTTTTAATGTCTCATTTTGTCTAGAACAATCTATTACAACCAATGGAGCTATACTTTTGAATTGTACAGGTGTAAGAACAGGTTGATTGTCATGTTCGTAGTAAGACGATTGAAATCCTGCAAACATTTCATACAGTTGTGCATAACGATTGCTCGAAAATTCTAGATTTAAATTATCATAGGGATATCTTTCAGAATTGAGATAAAGTGTAATATTTCTTAAATCGCAAGAATCAAATTGACTCATATTTTTATTATTTTTATTTTTTCTGTCTGTCTGGAAACCTACAATAATGTAGCGTGGAGTTTCTACTTGACTAACATTTTTTATCGCCCAAGTGTGCCGTTTTGTTTGCTGTAATACTGGATACTCATGCAATTCCCAACTTCTAAAATTTATTTCCAACTGACTACTCTGCTCAACGTATTTTAATAATTTTAAACGATTTACATCAGCCACCGAAATATGCGGCACTCTCCAATACACTTTTGTTAATTCTACTTTAAGCTTTTCATCAGCAGTAGCATTAATAACAGCATTTAAATCATGATTGCCTCTAATAAGTACTAATTCTTGTCGAACGTTTAGTAAAATCTTTCTAAAGTCTTCAAAAACTCCCATCAGCATTTCGCAGGGGACAAATATCTGAAAATTGCCTTTTAAGTCAACCAATCCCTCAATAGTTGTTTTGGTTGGAGCCCAACCTGCATTCTCCAAACGAATACTTTGGTTCGAATTATATGATACGTAAGCTTTCATAGTTGCAGTTATACCGACATTTCTCACACGATCAATCGCTACACCATTAAGTTCATATCTAATTTCATCAAGTAGGTGAGATATGCCTAAATTTACAAATGATCCTGTTGTAGTAGGTTTACTATCTACATTCTTTAACAATTTTCCTTCAAAACATATAACACTGTTGCATGGTAATGTGTACACATCTTGATGTAAAATAGGTATTCGTATTTCATCATTATTATTAAATGTTGTAGAAGAATAGGGTTGGTGCGTATGTTTCTCTGCATAAATAATTGAATTATCTTGAAAAGCTTTTTCAGTAACGTTTAGTACTTCTGAAACCGTCATTTTTATTTAATGATGATGATGAAAAGCAAGCGCTCTTAATATGGCAGAGTATTAGAATTTTTCTAATATTAACAACAAAATTTAATTTAATAATGGACCAGATGTTTTCTCTTCTTCCTTTTCCCTTCGCCGTCGTTACTTCTATCAGTTAACTTAAACCCCAAAGATTTTAGGAACAGTTTATTGTCAGATGTTAATCTGTCGACTGCAGGTAGTCTACTAATGTCGGATACAAACTGTTCATCCCTAATATATGTTTGTTGTTGCTGCTGTTTATTTAAAGAGTTATATCTAACCACCATTTTGTTTTTTGAGATGCAACCTTACCGTGACGGTTTCTCCGCAGAAATTGACCAATTTACCATTTTGATCCAGTATTTGTATGACAATGTTATCGATAATTCTCGTATTGATTGGTAGATATATAACATTAGAAGGATTTTCTACAATTTTAAATCCTGGTGGATCTGTAGGGAAAAACTGATGAACTCTGTGCACAGCACTGCTGTTGTGATAAGTTCCAGTTACGATATTACAATCAATACATATAGTATTAACTTTAAATATATCTACAGGATTATCGGAAATATATCTGCCATAAGGTTTCAGTTTTTTAGGTTTGAAGCCTAATAATTGTCCAATGCTATCTTTAGCAGTAAAATCGATTGCAAAGGTTGATTTTATTTCGCTCCTGAGTGTGTTATTATTAGCTTTAATACGTAGCACAGGTTCTGCTCGTTGTTGTACAATATTTTCTAGCACATCATTACCACTACCCGTTTGAGGAGAGGGTAGCTTAGGCTTTGTTAAATTACTTACACCGCATATACCTAGTTCACGACGAATATATTGATTAATATCATTGACTTCATAAGAACCTTCGGGTATTTCAATTACACTAGGTTTACCGTCAATGTTTGTATAATGAAATTTATTATTATCTGATTCGATATTAGGTATAGTATTATATGCTTCAAAACTGATTAATCCTATAACGTATTCAGATTCAGAATCCAGATGTATGGATGGGTACTGAGCCGTGAGAACAGATTCGTTCCCAGACAGTGTAAAAGTCCAGGACATGTTTAATATTAGACAGCTTAACTAGAACTGATGCAAAACATCTGGACGCTATTAATTTAATCCGTCAGCCAACGACCTCCTCTCACGTGTCTGTTAGTAATACATCGAGGGATAGTAATTTGTTATGCTACATCTCATCAATTGTAAATGTGCTTACTAGAAATAAAACAACTTTTTAAACAAATGAGTTTTATTTTCCTTTTTCCTACATCCTATTTATTACAATTATTTTCTATAATACATTCTAATTTCTTTTTTAAAACTGGCTCTAGCACCAGCGACATTTTATCTATTCTATCCTTAAACCTCATCCTGTCGAGTGCGCACAATTGCCAGTAATTGTGCGGAAGATCATCGTCATTTTCCACTTCTCTCTTATGGAAATGATGGATTTGAACAATAGGGTAAAATTGAACCTGCTTGCTGTTGCAGGTGTTGCTACGCCTATCCCTAATCTTCTTTATTATACTGCTCCATTGACAGGGCATGATTGAATTGATCTATTAGGAGAAGGAAGAGCTGATCCTGCTGCTGCTGCTGATGCTGCTGTCGCTGCTGCAGATCGCTTAATTGCAGGCGGAAAAACTGTGTTGACATATCGTTTAATTTCTGATATGTCTCCACATCCTTTTTCAACACCTCTAGCTTCGCCAACCAACGGTTAAGTTGCATTCTATATTCGTCGTACGGTTGAGTTTGGTGACTCATGATGTGTGGTCGAGGTTGGTGACTCATGGTGTGAAGTCTGTGCAAAGCTCCTCGGGGTTAAATATCAAGTTACGAGAACATTCTCACGCAATGACTTCATACATTTAACTTGCAGATCTGCAGATGTACAACTACAGCCATCTGGAAGCTATTAATTTCAATTACACATGGTATTGTACAAAAACTGAAGACATAAATGTCCACAATTTACAGAATCATACGTTTGAAATGTCTGGTGATTATATTTAATACGATGACAGCTACCATCTTTGCTACTTGTCAAATATTTCACAATCTCTTTTGGCGGCTGTAAGTCTCCAAAACTATCAAAGTAAATTGCATCTTTCCCACGTTTTATGTAAGCTACCCAATGTGTGCCAAGATTTGTTTTATCATCTAAATTTACAATACCACATTCTATATTACGAACCTGTTTCGGTAAATCATCCCTCATAAAGATACCTCGAAAGTTTGGAATCTTTAAACGTTTAGCGTATGATTGTAAATCGATATTTGTCAAGGCGCGGTTTGGTAGCTGCATTACTAGTTTTTTGTCATGAACAATCCGTATCCTCTTTTATAAGGTCTTAGATATAACCCTTTACCCAAAGCGATTGTTTCCATCGTTTTATTATGTCTTTCAGACTCTGCTAATTGTTTCTTTGCAGACTCGGTATCTTTAACTGCCTTTGCAATTCCTGCAGCTCCGCCGCTAAGAGCTCCTAAAGCGCTAAGAGCTGCAAAGATTGGAATCAAAGGTAAAATTCCTCCTGTTTTAGGTACAGGTATTACGCGTGGAGTTTTAATAATTTTTTTCCTTTTTATTTTATTAATTGCCTTAACAGCTATATTCGCGGCATTGCTTAAGTCTTGCTGCAAACGTCCTCGGCCTCCTAATTGAGATCTTGCTTTTTTCAAGACTTGATTGAAAGTAAGAGCACCACCACAACGACGTTTACCTTTTTTCTTTTTACCAGTTTGACTCTTTTTCTTTTTAGCCCCCATCCCCATCTTTACTTTCGTCTTCATAGCTGCAGTTACTCCTACAGCTGCAGCGCGTTCGTCTAAGTTAGCGTCTGAAGCCCTAATACGCTCAATAGCCTTTTTAGCTAAAATACTATCAGCTTTGTGTCGTTCCTCTATATTATCAGAATATTTTGAGTAAGCCAAATCGTGCTCGCGACACGCTTGATCTAATTTGTTAATTCCAGGATCTCCTCTTGCAATTCTTTTCTCTAGTTTTGTTCCTGGTCCGCAATATTGATATCCCGGTATGTGCAATTCGAAAGGCAATTTATTAATAAGCGTATTGACTACACCTGCGCCTCGCTGTCGAATGACTGGTTTACTGTTTCGATGACGAGGCATTTTATAGAACTGAAAAGTGGCTGATTAGAACCTTAATATATATTAAGCGTATAGCTGTATTAGTATGAGTTTGCAATTAGTCGTCATGAGGGTAGTTAAACTAAAAAATAGCTTGCCAATAAAAAATCATGATGATAATCATACTACATCTCTAAGCAGGAGACACGGGCCGTTGTTACCTTCCACGATACGATGTCTCGTTCTAGGTCCATCGAATTGTGGTAAAACAAACATACTTATTTCGCTAATAGTAGATGCTAATGGAGTAGGATTCGAAAATATTTATATATATTCAAAATCGCTGTTTCAAGCAAAGTTTGAATATCTAAGTATGTTGTTTGAATTAATTCCTGAGGTTGGTTATTATACATACAGCGATGGTGTGGACATTGTACCACCCGACCAAGCTAAATCTAACAGCATTTTTATTTTTGATGACATTGCTTGCGACAAACAGGACGTTATGAGAGAATATTTTAGCATGGGTCGGCATAAAAATATAGACTGTTTCTATCTTTGTCAAACATATGCATGTATTCCTAAACATCTTATTCGTGATAATGCTAACATGCTGGTGTTGTTTAAGCAGGATGATCTGAATTTGCAGAAGGTCTATCGAGATCATGTTAATACCGACATGACTTATGAACAATTTAAAGAAGTGTGTGCTTATTGCTGGAATAGACATAAACACGGATTTTTGGTAATAGACAAAGATAGTGATTTAAATAATGGTCGCTATCGTTATGAATTTGATTCGTATATATACATCTAACAATTCTAGTAATCTATTATTCGATAGATAGCTGTTAGTGTGTGAACTGGTCTGGTTTTGAACAGTTTACCTACCTATCTGTCTACCTGTCTAACTGTCTGTCTACCTACCTGTCTACCTGTCTGTCTACCTACCTGTCTACCTGTCTGTCTGTCTGTCTGTCTGTCTGTTTACCTACCTAACAGTCTGCCTACTCATCAATAATGAAAACGAGTACAGCAGCAGCAGCATCGTCAGAACTTATTAAAACTAAAAATATTATAAAACAGAAAGTTAGAGCTCTTAAAGAGGGTAATTTGCAGCAACAACAGATCCTCGGAGAATTTTTTAAGCCTGTTACAGAAAAAGTGCAGACTGTTGCAGGAGAGATAAAGAAAAAAGAGCATCTTCCATCACTATGACATCGAGTATGAGCGGTTGGCGAGGCTAGACGTACTTTATGGTTGGCTTCGTGTGAACTCAAATACCTATTATTACTAGTCTATATTAGTGTATCAGTGATTATTCTAAAATGGTTTTTACTCAAAGCCAAATAACTGATATCAAGAATAGTGCAAAAACGGTTGTAGAAGATTACTTTAAAAACCATGTGAAGCTGGATGACCTGGCGTTGAAAGTAGCAGAAATTGTAGTGAACAAGTTGGAAGATAAGTTTGAGAAGATATTAGAGAAATGCGACTTATTGCAAACACGTGTTGTGAGTCTTGAAAAAGAAAATGCGGAATTAACGAGCAAAATGGACAATTTAGAACAGTATTCACGGCGTAATAGTGTGCGAATGTTCGGTGTTAGGGAAGAGAATAATGAGGATGTGGAAAAAGTTGCTCTCAACGTTATTAACAACCAATTAGGCATACAGCTATTGCCTGAATATATAGATCGGTGTCACCGTGTTGGTGCCCGGAAAACAGATGGGAAGGCAATACGTGGAATTTTAATTAAATTCTCTACCTATCGGCATCGTGCGATGGTCTTCAACAATAAAAAAAAGCTGAAAGGATCGTCGATTGTGATTAAGGAAGATTTAACCAGGCAACGTATGGATATACTTAATGCAGCCAAAGAGCGGTTTGGATTCAAGAATGTGTGGTCGTCAGACGGTACTATCTACATCAACAGAGACGGGAATAAAATGTTAGTGCGATCCATGATAGAATTGGAAAAGTTATGTGGCGAATAGGTGATTTATCTGTTCTGTTCTGGAAACGTGATTACTGGTATGCGGTATTATTATTATCTTTTTAGTATGTAAACAAATATTAATTTTATTATCAAATATATACCACGGAACAACCATTATAGCTATGTCTAAATTTGTAATGTTTATAAGTGATTATAAGATGAATTTAAATTTTGATTTCGATGAAAATAATAGTTACACTTCGAGTACAACTAGCTGCAATATAAAAAAATTCACCGAAATTCATAGTTCTCAAAATAATCAAATATCTATTTGCAATTTAAATATAAGAAGCATAAACAAAAATTTTGACCTTTTTTTGATATTTTTAGAATCTATTCAGGTACAGTTTGATATAATAATCCTCACGGAAACTTGGCAAATACAGATGGAGATTGATAAATATACTTTAAGTGGGTATAATCATTACTATAATTATGGTTTAATTAATCAAAATGATGGGGTACTTATCTATGTTAAGAGTGATATTAAACATTATATACAAAAAATTGAAACTCCATCTGGTTATTCCTTTCTTCGAATTGATTATGAAAGAAATGGAGTGCTTTGTGGCGTGTCAGCTATCTATCGACCACCATCAACTAATCCGGAGGACTTTTTGCAGGATCTGAGAAGTGTTCTGCAGAAAAGTATAAGTCAAATTGAGGTATTTGCTGGGGATATAAATATAAATATTCTTGAAAATACTAATATTGTAACCAGCGAATATCTGCAGCTGCTTCTTGAGTTTGGGTTCACTACGTATTTAAGAAAACCAACTAGGATATATAAGGGGGCCGAAACATGTATAGACCATTTTTTTATAAAACATCATCGATCATCTACAATAAATATGGTTCATATGATAATAATTGAAACGGAAATAACTGATCACTATTCAACTGCTTTAATAATGAAACTTGGGAACGATAATGATAAAAAAACGAGCAATACTAGCAATAATAATAAATTGTTGTGTACCAAAATTGATTATAAGAAATTAAAGGGTCTATTAACCACTGAAAATTGGGATGACATTTTAAGTGTAAATGATACAGAAACATGTGCTACAGTCTTAGTTAATAAGTTAAAATATTATATATCTTTATCAAAAAATACTAATACTATTACTTCCAAGCAACGAAAAATCAAACCCTGGATGACGAATGGGATATTAAGATCTATTAGAAACAGAGATAAACTAGGTAAAATAGCTAAAACTAACCCTCAAAATCTAGAAATACATCTACAGTATACTAGATATAGGAATTTCTTAAATAAGTTAATTAAAAGTACTAAAGAAAATTTTTATAAGGCAAAACTGAATGAGGTAAGAGGGGATATTAAAAAAACTTGGAAGTTAATAAATGAAATAACTAACACAACTGCAAAAATAGATGAAGTTTATAATCTGAAGAATGAAGATGGTGTTGAAATTAGTAATAAGAAAGAAAAAGCGGATTATTTTAATAAATTTTTTCAGGATGCAACAATAAAAATGGCTAATGACATTAGAATTAATGACAACCATGAACTCTCATATTCTACTAATAATAATTCAATCTTTTTGAACCCTGTCGATGAAACTGAAATCAGTAATCAAATAAAAATACTAAAAAATTCGGGTGCTGCAGGCATAGATGGTATTTCTAATAATACATTGAAGAATATTAATCAGTACGTAGTGAAGCCACTAACTCATATTACCAATCTTAGCCTCCAAAATGGCATTTTTCCTGATATTTTTAAAACAAGTTTAATTACACCTATTTTTAAAGCGGGAGATAAATCTAATGTATCTAATTATCGTCCAATCTCAATTTTAAGTAGTATTGGTAAAGTCATTGAAAAATGCATTAAAAACAGAATCATGGGTTTTCTTAATAAACATAAACTACTGGCAAGTACTCAATTTGGTTTTCAGGAAAGTAAAAGTACACAAGATGCGATAAATGAACTCACAACAAACTTAATTGGTGCTATTGATGATAATAAAAAAGCAATTGCAGTTTTCTTGGATCTTGCAAAGGCCTTCGATACTGTGTGTCACTCCACACTCGACTCTAAATTGGAGAGAATTGGAATTAGAGGAAATGCTAAAAAACTAATTGAGAGCTACTTATCAAATCGTAAACAAATTGTATCCCTAAATGGCACTCTTAGTGAGGAATTAAAAGTGAAAGTAGGAGTACCTCAAGGCTCAGTATTAGGACCGATACTTTTTCTTATTTATATTAATGAATTTGTAAATCTAAATGTCAAGGGAAAAATAATATCTTTTGCGGATGATACCGCAGTCATTTTTGCTGCAGAGAGTTGGAGTGATCTCAGGAAGAGGGTTGAAGGTGGAATGTCGTTGATTAAGCATAAACTTGATATAGACTCTTTATCACTTAATTTATCAAAAACAAAATTTATTCAGTTTTCTTTGGCACAATCACATATTCCGGAATTTATAGATATTAACATACACACCTTAAATTGTCTGAAAATAAATAAAAGAAATTGCAGTTGCAAGCTTAAGATTAAGTCGACTAAAAACATTAAATACCTCGGAATCCACATTGATTCTAATCTTAAATGGAATGTTCAAATTGAACAATTAATAATAAGAATCAGGAAAACGATATATAAATTCAAGATGCTTGCAAATATCATGAAGATTGATGCATTGAAAACAGTTTATTATGCCCTAACACAATCAATCTTAGAATATGGAATAACTGGATGGGGTGGTGTGGCAGATTGCTTTTTGAGACCTCTGGAAATCCTTCAAAAATATATAATTAAAATTATATATAAAAAGGATTGGAGATATCCTACAGAACAGTTATTTAACGAAACTAAATTACTCAATATTCGAAAACTATATGTAAAAAATATCCTGAACTATGCATACAAAAATTATCATCAATATTTAACACCCTTTCACGGGTATGTCACTAGGAAAAAAGACAATCTCTCAGTCCCAAAAATGACAAAATCCATATCTCAGAAACACATAAGTTTTTTGGCACCTAGACTATATAACTTAATTCCCGAAGACATAAAAAAGTGTAAAGTATTGAACCTATTCAAATTCAAAATTAAATCATGGCTTCAAAATACAGAATTGGATTATTATGCGTCTGTGGTCAGAATTCCTGTTTAGAGGCTTCTTCTTCATTAATTATTATTAGCGGTGTAGGTACACATTCTATTTAATCTAATTTAATTTAATATAACAAGAGTGTAAATATATATAGAATAGTATTTTATTAATTATACTCGAATGTGCCACGCACGAGCTTCGGCTTTTGTGGCATTTCCTGCTGTATGGAATATGTAAAATGAACTAATTAGAGTGGAAATAAAAATACAAATACAATACAAATACAAATACTATCACAATTTACACCTTTCAAATTGAAAAAGCAAGTTAAATACAATTACGACGATGCTGATGATGATGATGATAAAGGGAAAACCAAATACGATTATGATGCTGATGAAGAATATATTTCACCAAAAAAACTTCCAAAATTGGAATTATTTACGCCAAAACCGGCTGATGAAGTATCGCAATCGCTATCGTCTGCTGAAGACGAATTTCAATCACCTCGAAACATAGAACCGCAAGCTATAAGTTCTATTTTTAAACAGTATGACGAACTTCCTAGAAAATATGCAAACAATTACCTTATAAAAAGACCTGAGCTTGGGAGGTATGGGATTAGATATGATTTTGATAAAAACAAATTTTATTTTGGTTCAGCTGAACTGGATATAAAGGGTTCAGATATAATTGTTCAGAATGTGCGCTATGAAGGTTCACCCGGTTTGTACGAATTATTATTTAAAAACGATCCTCAAATAACTCCAACTCGATCAGATATAGCAAATTATAATGATATTATAGACAGAACAAATGCAGCACATAGAGATTTTGATAAAAATGCCCAGAAGGTAGGTTTCAACCAAGCGAAATATAAGAAATTTATAAAACCTGAACAGTCATCACCATCATCATCATCATCATCATCAGCAGCGCCATTAGCGATTAAAAAACGTACTGGTAAAGGTATGCAGCAAATGTATAAACAGGTTACCAATAAACCATTGGATTATGTTTACTGGGACGATCCGAATGAGCTAGTCAATCGATTAAAGTTACTGTATGCCTCTCAAGCAGCTGGTCACTCAAATCACAGAAATGAAATTGTTAGCATAATAGAAGAGTTAAAAGAAGCTAAAATTATTAAATAACGTCAGTTCAAAAATGTCGCGGGATAAGTTCGGTCGTCACATTCAGCACAAAAATCGTTACTATGGATCATATGATGATGATGACGACTTCGAATATATTGATCTTCAACATAAACGATTAGTCAATCTTGCACAACCTCTATATGAAGAAGACGCTGTCAACAAATCGTTCCTTAACAAAGAACTTAATAAGGTTATTTACCTACTTTCTGAACATCAAAAATCTGCTAGTACAAATATAGAAATAGCAAATGAAATTCTTACAGACATTCAATCTGAAATCGATCATCTCTACTCTTCTCTAAATCTAACTAAACCGTCGCCTAAACCTATAGTTGGTAAAACCGCGCCATTTAGAGGAGTTCAAAATGACTCGGAAGAAAAAGATATCGAAAATAAACAGTTCAATTAAGGCTCAGATAGTAGATGAGCTACATAAGCCTGCACGAATAAATTTTAGGAGACGACGTGTCATAGTAAAAGGATTAGATGATCTTCATCAAGCTGATTTAGTAGAAATGATACCATACTCTAAAGTAAATAAAGGTTATCGATATATTTTAGTAATTATAGATGTATTTTCAAAATATGTTTGGCTAGAACCTATAAAAACCAAAACCTCTAGGGAAGTTGCTAGAGCAACTGAAAAAATACTGTCTGAAAGCGGCCGAATTCCAAAGAACTTGCAAACAGATCAAGGTAAAGAGTTTTTCAATAAAGATTTTCAAACGCTAATGAATAAATATAAAATTAACCATTTCTCAACATTCAGCTCAAAAAAAGCATGTGTCGTTGAAAGAGTAAATCGTACACTTAAATCTATTATGTGGAAGATGTTTAGTTTGCAAGGTTCATACAAATGGCTTTCTCTATTATCTCAAGTCAGTCACACCTACAATCACAGAAAACATAGTACGATTGGTAAAAAACCTGCTGATGTGAATAAGAGTAATGAGCAGGAAATTCTCAATCAAGCCTATAATCATATAAAAATGACAGATTTAAGTAATGTAAAATTTAAGGTTGGCGATCCTGTGCGAATTAGCAAATATCGAACAATATTTGAAAAAGGATATACACCCAACTGGACTAATGAAATATTCACAATCGATAAAGTTAAATTAACTAATCCAATTACCTATCTACTAAAAGATGCTTCAAATCAACCTATTCGAGGGTGTTTCTACGATCTAGAGCTTCAAAAAGTTAAATATCCAGACATACATCTCGTTGAACGTGTAATAAAACGAAAACGTAACAAAGTATTTGTAAAATGGCTTGGATTTTCAAATCAGCACAATAGCTGGATAGATGCTAAAAATATTGTGTAAATTACTCCATGCTGTGATGTGCCACATGTGCGATGAGTCATCATAACACATGTTACCACATGCTGTGATGAGTCATCGTAACCACATGTTACAAGAACATGTGTGTATAACACATGTTGAGGATAATTTTAGAAACATCTTGAGTGGTGCTATATAAACTCAGTATTTTGCAGCATTGTTATCATTCTCGTGTGTGCTTGTACCGTGCTCTAACAACATGACAGATTTCACTGAAAAATTGTCTAAGTTGAACGAGATTAAAGAGTGGAAAAATGTTAAAGACTTAGTTGTTCAAAATAAATATTTAATAATAAGTGTGTTTCGATGTTCTACAAGATACGGTGATAAAGTAGCTATTGAGCTACACGATTGTAAAGTCATATTACCAGCAAGATATGACTGTCTCACAGATGAGGATCTGCAACGACTTTCTGGATGCTGCTACTACATCATATCTGGCGGAAAGTGTGGTAACAGTACTAAACTTTCCTTCGAGGAGATCGAAATGGCTGACCAGATCCAGGCCTTGCAATGAGGCTTTCCCTACTACTACTACTAGATGGCGCAATGACAACAACAAACATCAACACCAACAACTGTTGTAATTTTTATTTTATCTAATACATTGTAATGTATGAAATAAAACACATATTAGAATAAAAAGCCTTTTATTTTTAATCTTTAATAATTACATGTATAAGTTTATTACCTAACTTAATTTTTAAATCTAGAGGCAGTGTTGGTTCAGAAAGTGTAAAACTATATGCTTGAGATGAAGGAGTTGGTGATGGGGGTGGTGGCGGCACCTGTTCCAGTTCAGGTTGTTGTAGTGGTGTCTTAAGATTTTGTGTTGAGCTTAACCACCTGATACAATTTATACAGCCGCAGCCCTCCACTTTTGGTATGTTAGATGGCCAGAAGTGCGGTTGTTCCATTGGAGGACTCCAACTATGATTTGAGAAGCAGTCTTTGATCATTGCTATCGTAGAACTAATATTTCTATGATATGATTTAGATAAATAAAAACATTTATATCTTTACAATTGTCTTGGAGTAAAAAATCAGGTGGTGGTGGTTAGCCTGACCCATTGAATTTTAGGATGACGGCAGAGCATCAATATAACTCGTATACGATTTTCTTTACACATTCACGTTTTAAATTCCAATTTTTTAAATACTTCTCGATGGGCTCCATCACATTGTCCTCAAAAAAATCATCCGAGTCTGGGAGTCGTAGGTTTGTACTAGTTGTATAGAAGTCCGGATGTCCATCCAGCTTAACGGTAGCACTTATACGTTCGCTGCCAAACCAAGGAAATAACTCAGAAAATTCCTTGTAATATTTCCCATATGCCTGCCGCCAAATGCAATTTGCTGCAGGCATGTTGAAGGTACGCGTGTTGCTGCAACACTGACAGCCGAAATTGTGTCAAGAGGAGGCAATTTACCCCATGCTGCGATGAGTCATCATAACACATGTTTGCCACATGCTGTGATGAGTCATCCACATGTGCACGCAAATTTCCCAGACCCTAAGGTCAATCACCTCGCAAAAAATACCCCACACGTCTGCGCGACATCCGGTCATCATAACACATGTGGCCACATCTGTGATGAGTCATCCACAAACACATGTGCGCCACCCAGACTATGACGTCACCCTAAGGTCAATCACCTCGAAAAAAATACCCCACACGTCTGCGCGACATCCGGTGCGTCCCAGACATCCGGCGCGCGCAAATATCACCCCTATTACCAACCTGCGCAGAACACATGCGCAGAGACACACTTTGGTCCAGAACCCGTCTAGTATTACTACTCGCTTGCCTGTAGTGGCCGGAAATTTTCAAGGTTATATCAGCATTTAACCTAAATTCCACGTCCAACGTTCCAAGCAATTTTTTTCATTTGCATACGGGTTACGAGGTAGATGTTTCGTAAAACCGTTGTCGTTTATAAAGCAATTCCCTAATTTGTGTTTTTGTTAGTCTTTTAATAGCAGGGGACCGGAGCGTCAATCCTTTAAGTTAATCGATTTTCCCACGGAGGTTATTATGGTGGAGTACCTTTAAGCTACTCCCGCACGTCTAGGAATAGAGTTGCAGCGGATGGACTTTGGCCCCGAAATCTTCTGTATAAGGTGTTAGGACAGACGTTCATTACTGCGAGGGATCTTCCGTAGTCGTTCATCGGACCGAAGGCTTTCTAGAGTATCTTACCGAAGTGCCTCTCCCCACGTATCTTGTGAGCTAAGTAATTTGCCAAACACTAGTGCAAAATCGCTGCACCTTGCTAGATTATTTTGGACCTCTTTCGTTTTGCTCAAAATTACGTTGAGTTGATGCCGCTTTAATAGGTTTTTTTTGTCTTGATAAATTTCTGAAGACGGCCCTGTCTAAAGTTCAACCCTGGATCTTAAAGCTACATTTTAAATTTCTTTTGGCCCAAACAATAATGCGTTCACGATCCGTAGAATTCGTCCCGTAAGCGTTCTCTTTTTAAATTCGAAACAAACGGTTTGCATTCAGCAACAATACATTTAGGCAGCGTAGCTTAATATTTCCTGTTATTAAATTCGACGGCCGCTTAGTTATCACAGTTGTTGCTGGTTAAATTCTATTTCCCCGAAGTGTAAGCAAAGTCATTCTTTGTTCTCCTTTTCGCGATAAGACCGTTTCGAATTCCAGCTCTTTTAACTTACTCACTGCCCGCTGTATTCCAGCCTGTGAAAATAAATTTCGAGCAGGTATTTTGTCTGAAGCAATAACGAAATTAGGCCTTGAAATTTAGTGTTTCTTGTCAACAACGTCTAAAAGTTCTTGAAAAGTAATCTTTGTAATTCGACACCCTGGGAGTCATTGCAACAGCAAGAAATTTCTTCTAGAATCTTGCCCACGCTCTGCGTCGGGTTTGGGACTATTGAAATAAAGTTTGATAAACCCTTAGTTAACTGTGCATATGAAAATGATGGTTTCGGGGTTCGAAATTTTCTTCCATTGTATCCATCACGCGTAGCCCGTTTGGAAATCAATGACTTCATTCCCGACTATTGTAGGGGTAACACGTTTGGTTTTTCTTCAGCCTTCGGCGGGCATTGTTTTGCCGCCGAGGGCTGCCTCGTTTCGTGTTAATGAAAATTCGAGGGCTGCATCGATCTGTGATTTTAAATCAGTTTTCGCGTTCTTTAAGCTTTAATTAAAATTCGTGCCTTTCAGCTTAGACCTTTGCACGACTGTTTTACCCTTGTTTTGTGTTAAAAAGTACGCGCGCGGTGGGCAATTGAGTTTATCGTAATAATTCAGTGTTGGTAAATAGCCGAGTCGTCTCCTTAAGTTGTTTTACTTCGCAGGGAAAGATAGCTGCACCATTTGCAGATCCAATTAGAGACGACATCTTTAAGCTTGTGATTAAAGGTTTCCCGTACCTTTGTGGGAAAAACCTTTTGCGTACTGCATTTTTGAATTACCGACGCTGAGTTTATCGAAATCGACCGGATGCCCACCGCGTGTCATTGTTGTATTGCCCTGGTTGCATTCTTTACAAATTCCGATTACGTTGTGCCATTCCGAAGCCTGGAATAAACCAACTCAATCGCTCCGGTTCTTCCCAGTGAGGGGCCCGCATCATTTTAGGCGCCCCTCAGCGCTAAGTAACCATCAGGGATCAGGTCCGCTTCCGGCCCTTTCTGTACCTCTGCAACGCCCTGCCAAGCTTCCCCGAGGACGAGTTTATAGCAGAAACTAACGACGTGCTTACAGCTATCAGGTAGGAGCTATGTATTACACCAATTGTGTTCTTGTGAGTAATTAAGGTGCGACTATATTTGTTGTGTGTTTTCCGGGAGTTCGTAAAGATTGCGCACGTTCACTTAAGCTTAAGACTATGATTTGATTTGTTTGTTGTTAACCAGGGGCTTCGCCCCTGTTATCTATTTCGTTTTGTCCAGTGTGTAACAACATATTTAGACAATAAGGTAACTTTGCTTGGGACCCCCTTTTATATTCATGTAGGGTGTGCCTTTTCTTTTTACTAAGCTTGGATTCGCCTCCGGGCGATTATTATCAATGTAAAGATTTGTGTAAACTTTAATTCTTTAAATAATAAACCCATTGAAGTCAATTTGATGATTTGTTGAGTTCTGAACCCCTTCTGGGTCATCATTTAATCCAGTGTGGCAAAGGCCGAGTGTAATTTGCAATGTAAAGTTGAAAGTACGCCTTGTTGATAAACAAGCCCCAAGCTCTGGGCTAGGGTTAGTGTTCTTTTGTCACTATTTAGCAAGGGTGTGCCTTAAGATAAGTCGTTTGTTTATGGCCACTCTTGGTGTTTATTCTGAAGACTCGGTGGAGGCTTGGACAGCGAGGCGAGGACAACCGTGGACCTGGGGGGACCTCCTCATAGCTTCGTGAAGTTCTTGCTTTATTCACGCAAGCAACCCCTTGTAAAAGCAAGTGGCGTCCTTTGGCAATTCTTTTACGCAAGCCATAGGGTAAGTACTACGTCAAGTACTCCGTCGGTTTTCCCTTTTGAGTATTCGAATCCCACCCCAACCGATTAAGCTAGCCTGAAGGTAACTGGAGCGATGTCATCTGCTCCGACACATTAAGATCTGTGATTTCTAGGGAAAGTCGGCGAACCCTGTAGTTTGTACCCGATTTTGGACAATCAGTACGACCTATGTCGATCTGATGAATTAGTACCGTAACAACCTTTTGCTTTAGAGGTTTGAGTATCGCATTCCAATTGTGTCCGCTTGACTGTGTTTTATATTGTATTTTAAAGTGGGTAACTACGGCGCTAAGAGAATTAAATATATGAAATAGGTTGTTAATAATGCAAATCTTGGGTCGCTAATTCATTAACCAATAACGATGCACACTTTTCCAGGTTTATAGAAGTTCGGGTATTTAAATAAAATTGCATGCTGGTATTTTAGCACAGTAAATCATATTACGACTATCTCAGAGAAAAATCAAGTATTTGGTGACCCTCGGATACAATAAGACAGATTGCGTTTTTTTTTTGAGATATGTAGATGATCCACTCAGTGAGATGAAATGATTTACTCTACATTAATCCAGCTTAATTAATTGTATTGCGTTACTATTTACATTACCATTTGGTCGGACCTTTTAATTAGCAGCGAAAAATAGATTGCTCCTTTAATTAGATAGCGTATTGCAAACGAAGTTTTTTTCCTCCACATGTACAACCTATTGATAAACCATTTGATACATAATCTGTAAGATTTGCATTACATGTGATATTTGTTAGATATTTAATTGTTTTCGAGAAGTTCTTAATGTTAGTAATTACGAATTGCTATTACCTGTTATTACCTACAAGGTGATAATTATATTACGATCTTTTTAAAACCTGGGTTTTACTGGTGTTGTATTTTCTTTTTCTACAATGGAGCCACTTAGTGCTTGGTTGCCTCAGAAAATCAGCAGAGGACGTAGTTTAATATAACTTTTGCCTCTTTGAAGGAAAGTGAACTTTACCCGAAAAAAAAAGTGTCTGTCGAGCATCCATGTTTCACCCCCAAATAGAGTGGTATTCGCCAATGTCCTGTAAAATTTCATTTGCATGTATTTCCTACAACGATATCCCAAAGTTATACAAATCGTTCCACACATTCTTGACAAAATGTTCAAGTGCACTCTTGCAATATCGCCACCGTAAAAGGCAATTTCTTTGGTTTTAGCTTTCTAAATTTTACAGTTATTGTTTTATGTGATAGTATTAAGCACGCGAATGGGTCTTTGTGATTTGTTGTTAGAGGAAGCAATAATGGCCTTATCGTTAGAAACAAGAACTTGCTACGTTGAAGCTGTATGCATTATGGCGCTTTATCTCTATATTTCATTATTAGATCAACAAGATAGAGATACAAATGTATTAGTAACAGACACTGATACTGATTTCTCGCAAAGACAATTCTTGCAATCTTCTTCAAAGACAATACACGCAATTAACTTTGGACACAATATTCACAACACAACTCAGGTGCGAAGCTCCGTCGCTGCAGACTGCCACACAGTATAATGCCCTCCGGCTCCACCTCTAGATCTACCACATAGGGGGCAGCGATGGAGCGGGCCACCCTGCAGTCTTTCATTCGTTACTAAACATTTAACGTTAAATTAACCTCAAACGTGAATCACACCTTGGAAATTTTCACGCAGAACCTGCCGTGACCCAGCGTAACCCAACTGTTTTCACGTCACGCGTCCATCCCTAACCTTGACTAATATGTATTGCTGCGTTGCTTTATCATTGCAACTTATTACTAACATAGCGGTGTGTCTCTACAAACGTTTGGTGATGGTGTTACGAATATTATTAAGTAGGGTGCAAATTGTATAACACCAACATCACCAAAAACGTAACAATAGCAACAATGACAGCTAACATCGTCATAACTATTACTATTATCTGAAGACCAGCTCAAAAATTATGGAAAGTGGATAGTCAACATAAAGAAGTATCTAATTATTTCGCTAATTAGTAGCAACAATAATGAGTCAATCAGTTGGGCCACCATGTACAATAACTTACCAAGTAAGGCTTTTTTTATCCGCGTGGAGTGAGCGAACTGGTAGTGGTCTAGTAGAAATAATGAACACCCAAAGAACACAAACAGATTAAGATTTGTTAGTAGCAAATAATAATTCGTTTATTTACAATAGCAACGAAATAATATCCGGGGTAGAGAAGGCGTAATATACGGGTGTTACAAATAATGCCAGCACAATGTCAAAATTACAGATATTCCACTTTAGGCTATCAGTTGGTGAATATTGACGCTGGCCCCGCCTATTCAAAACGGACACAGAAGTAAAAATTAAGTGAACGAGCAGCATACGACAACAATATTAATAAATTGATTTAGCCGATTCCGTATGAAATCGATCCAGCAAGAATCCTAAATCAAGGATTGTGGTTGACGCTTCAACAAAGTTACAAGATTAGGTCGCTTTACACGTAATGCTATCGATTAGGTAATTACTAACAGTAACATAAATTCGTTTGAATACGAAAAGGGATGTTCGAAATCCGCGTCGATCAGTTCTACTTAACTAGCTTTTTTAAGTCGGGTGACTCGGGGTTTTCCAGGGGGAACGTACGACAGGCGTCGCTAAGCGAACAAAGTCTGGATTCATCAGACATTCATAATGATGTAGAAACTCCCGGGGAGTGCTATCTCGAGTTATGATTTCCTAAACGTGTAGGAGGATCATATGGCAACTGGACCTCGGTAAATGGCATGAATAATCCCTCAGCAAACAGGTAAGCGAAAAATATAAAAAAGACAAAAAACCTAAAACATTTATGTAGCTGGACATCATCTCACGCAGGACTAACCGCGAAAATAACTCATTGGGTCTACACATTGAACTATCGCATTGAGAAATACTTGCCTGAGACGACCGTCAGAAACCGCTTTGGTGTTAAAGGAAAGTCCAGAAATTTAGTTTGCCGAAGGTATCTCCATCTTCTGGTTTTACTTCAGCACGATATGTTGAAGAATTACTTTCGGGTTCGGTCATTTTTACTAATTCGCGGTTTTTGCCGTAACCGCTCAATCAATCAGAATCAAACCAACTTTAAATTAAAGGCCTCATAAAACTGCACACCTTTTGTGAAGACAACAACCGCTTTGGCATTAAAGAAACTTCGGAAAAATCAGTTTAGTGAAGGTAAACGACATAACCTTTCAGAATGATTTCTGTGCCTGTTCTTGCGAAATATTCATGCAAAGAACTGAGAGGCTTTTGGGCGAGATTGATCGTTTTTCTTTTTTATGTGTTTTGTATATGTATTCATAGCAGTATGATGTTTCGCAAACCTGCCAATTGATTTAGAACGTTTTAATTACCGTTATAAATTTGTCGACGCTATCGCAGTCACAATAATTAGCGACGCGCGAACATTTAGAACCCCGCGAAGGGTAAGAAAAACTTGAAGAGAGATGTTGCTGAAAGTCCGATAAGAGCCAAGGTATAAACCGACGAGTTGCGCAAGCTTCGCCGCGCTGCTAAAGTCACGCATCCCTACTCTCCGGATCACACCAGCTAGCATTTTTAGCCCCGCTCTAGGTTCACCAGGTGGGCCGCCACGAAGCATATAAAAGAGCGATACCAGCTCAGTCCGACGACAGATCTAACCCGTTCCTTCCAGGATTTAGACCAGAACCTGAGACGCAGCCGAAGACGCTTGGGTTAATACTCTAGCGCAATAGAAGATCTTGCTGCTTAAACTTGTCCTAGATACCTGTCCAATAGCCCGTGAAATCACCCTGCTAATAAATAATTTCTCCCTGCAGCTCGCGTCAGGATCCACCAGCCCGAGATTCAAAGCGGCCTAAATTCAGTATAATAATTCGCAAAGAGCAAGCTACGCACCGCGGTCGCTCAAATTTTGCCGGCGAATTCTTCACGGAACGCCAGGCGCAAAGGTCGCGCCCAGTGTTGAAATTTTCTAAATTCATTTTGCTAGCGCCGCGAGCGTTTGTGTTTGCTCAACCTGGGGTGGTTGTTAACTGCCACAGAATCATTTCGGCTTTTACATGATCAAGCCCAAATTTCTGCAGAAGTCCGGGACCGACGAACCGAAACTAATTTGTTAATTTTGGTCTAGTTACAGCTATTCGAAGCACAGGAAGGAGGGGCCATCCGTATCCGCTACCAACGAATGTCGCCCTACCAACAACGCAGAGGACACCAAAAGGAGTACGTATACTTTGTTTATTATTTTTGTAAATAACTTTAAAACATTTTATTTTGTAAATATAGCTAAATAAAATAAACACCTGTTTATGCTATACTCGAATTTCTCTTTTACTTCAGCTGTTGACAACCTTGGACCAGAGCTACCCGCGAGAATTAAAACGTAAAGTAATCAGAATTTAATCTTTAGCATAAAAGTAAAGATTGCTAAAATTACAGAGTGTTACAACAATAACAATCGTTAAGCGGCTGTCTATCTACGAAGCACGATGGTGAAATGATAGAGAGTTGGCTGCTGAGCTTAAGGTCTCGAGTTCGCTACTGTATATATTTTTTTAATTATTGAAGGATTCGTATACAAATTGGTATCAGACACCTATAAATATGAAGCACCACATTATAGGCGTGTGCTGTTCCCACACTAAAAGTATAGTTTTAACGGATTACGAAGACTAAATTACCATGTCTTAAGGAGCGGGCGCTGCAAAGAGCGGATGTCAAAAACTGCTCTATTTCAACACTATTATCAATAAGGCGCTTGTACCTTTTCATCTTGTTTATATCTTCTTTCATTGTTATAATTGTTTGTTTTCAAATTTTTTTATCAACATATATTACTGTGTCTACTTTGGCACTTACGTTTTGTGCGACACGCTCCAAATTACTATATTGTCGTCAATTTCGAAAATTCGTTTCAATTTCTTGTTGAGTTTCAAAGATATTACATCAACCTTCATTTCTTTTATAATTTTTATTGCTTCTGTTTGTTTCGTCAATCCATTTTCGTTTATTTTTTCCTTTACTAATTTCATCAACATATCATCCGTCCGCTTTCCCGAGGCAACATTTAAACATTCGAGTAGCTACTTCTAAAAACCATTCGGTAGAACTATAGCAACTTCATTCCAGCTGAATTTTTATCGGCTTTCTATGGTTTAGATTCTCTGTATAGTGTGACTTTTCGCCACGCTCCTCGTCTTAAACTGTCATCGCATGACTCTCGCCTGGGTGTAGTGAGAGCCAGTGCCCTAGTCAAGCCACAATAAAGGTTCTGACTCTCATACCACCTGTATACTTAAATCGCTTAATGACAATGCATAACTGGTTGATATAGCAAATATTTTAAGGCGGTAGGTTTCAGAATGTCGTTGAATTCAGACAGCACAGGTGACATTGAATCGATATCATACTTACCCTAAGAAGTTGTATCATTACAGATGGATGGTGCTAACGATAAACAAGTCTCCAAGGAGGGGCGTCATTATTGCCGAAGTATAAGTAAATAAAGACGGAAATGCCGTACTATACAGTAAGTGCTACGAGTTAATAAGCAATATATAGAATGAAGAGGCAATACCAGAAAAACTTAAGTTGCATTATCTGGATTATCTAGAAGGAAAACGGAGGCCGACTGTCTATACTAACCATTGGTGAAAATTGGTGTACTCGTCCTGCAGCTGAAAAAATCTTCAGTGCATTTCAAGTAAATTCGAAAAAAATCACGTAATTCTCTATTCTCATTTAGACTATAAAATAAGCTGTCAGAACTGATCAGAATATAAGTCCCAAGCGTTACTATGGATGGTTTTGCATACGATGGGTTGTCCAGCAAAATTTTTAAACCTAGCGAAATCGCTACATGGTGAAATAAAGTCTGTGATTACAATAAAGATTTCGTACTAACATTCTTTGCATTGTAATTCGCAGCTATTATACCAAAAAATCTTTCCAACCTTTTTTTGTCTCTCAGCTCTCAATAAATCTAGAAGTCCTGGTCGAGAATTTACATAAATATATTTTTTGTAAAATCGTACTAAAATATGGTCATTTATGCATTAATTTGCGGGCGTAAATAGTGCCGTTTGCGCCCTAAGGCCTAAAAATAATTTGCGGGCGTAAATAATGCCTTTTGCGCCCTAAGGCCCAAAAAATCAGCATCACATTGGCAACCAACAACAATTTGATTTTTGAGAACGAATCGTGCCATTTATTTTTCAAAGCTTTATGGTGGATTTTACAAAAAATCTTGTTTGCATTTCGGGCGTGAACGGCGATTTTGGCCCTTTGGCGTTTTATAATCCTTCGGCCCTTCGGGCCTCTGGCTTATAATTCCGCCGCGGGCCAAAATCGCCTCCTTCACGCCCTTAATACAAAAATAGCTATATCAGGAAATTGAAATAAATAGTGAATTGTACCACTCTAAAGAAAGCAAAAAGCATAACCGCAATTTATTATACTTATTTATTCATAAGTATTTGTACCTTGTGACATATATTTTTAGATTGACAAGTAAATTAAACAATATCCAAGAGAATCATCATAGACGCAATCAACGAATATACTTGGTAGTGTAGGCAGAAGCTAGAGACGTATTATGCTTACGTGCTTTTGATATCGTAAGGTCATATCAGGCAGAAGTAACATTACGGTTGCTCCGGATCATCACCTAGAGTGCATATGCCTCTGGAACCCCAGAGAGTTCCGCTTTAATTATTTGAATTACGTCGGACCCCTAACATAGATTTTTTAAATTTAAGGTTTTATTACACTTGCCATTATTTTTGGAAAATCATTCATGTTGAAGTTGGAAGGTGGGAAAGTTGCTTTTGTCGACTAATGAACCACGTAAGAAAGAATACTGCTGATTTAACTT
Source organism: Agriotes lineatus (assembly GCA_940337035.1). Lineage (NCBI taxonomy): Eukaryota > Metazoa > Arthropoda > Insecta > Coleoptera > Elateridae > Agriotes > Agriotes lineatus. Next base: position 35,091 of record CALNHX010004880.1, on the reverse strand, counting down.
ATTTACTGAATAATATACATTATTGTAGTTCATGTACTTATCTACTCACTTTAGTCCTGCTTCATACTATTTTTTATAAACTTGTTAAACTTAGAGATTCTGGTAAAAACGTCTAGTGTTAGGATATACCCTGTGCATGGAAATCCACGCGAAGCTATTCCTGAAATACGGAAAACATTATTTACTATTTTAACAGTTATGCGATGTATATTACCTATTACTTTTCCATCGTGATATAGCGGACCGCCAGGATCCTGGTCACAAATGCCTTGTCCCCATCCAGTAGCGCACACCTGTCTGCTACCTACTACGGGAGGATGGTGATTGTGTAGTAATCTACGGTATAAATATTACACTTCAATGCAGTAATAGTAATTGTACTATGCATGAGGGATACATCTATAAATAGTTTTATTAAATTTAAAATAATAATCGTAAAAAAGTAAGCTGCATTTTAAGCTTTATTTGATATACTATACATTTGACGAATTAGATTGCAATACAGTAATATAATAAAACAAAAAGGCAGTCTGATACCTTTGCATGTAGTGCAGTAATGTCATATATCTGATCCAATTACCGTTCAAAATCCCGAATCCAAAATCCCGACAAGACATTTGCCCGACAGACCAAAATCCCGACAAGCAAATATCCCGACAAACCAACTTCCCGACAGCCAATATCCCGACATACATATTACCCGACACACATTACATTACATTACATTTCTCTACGTATAAGAAAAAAACTACATTACATTACAATACATGGTAAAAATTTGGTTGACGGTCCGGTCTATTGCGCATGTGCAAAAATGTAACAATGGACATAAAAATGTAACGTTGAATATACTCTCTTTTCATATTTTTTCTCTTAAAAAATCGTCAAGACCTAACAACTAACCTAAACCGCTAACCTGAACCACCGCCGAGAGCCCAACAACATTGCCTTACGCATTACGAGACGAAAGCGGCACCCACAACATTTTGACGTGCGCTGATCGAACTATAAGGAAAATGGCGGGCGACATAATCACAATTCGGAAAACTGTTTCTGATTACAATGAATATGAAAACGAAGGGAAAACGTTAGATTATCTGCAAACTCTGGCGCACACGATTGTGCTTTTGTAAAAATTGATCTATAAACTCTATCCACCGTAATGAAAAGCTTTTTTGTCGGAGTAATAGTCTGTCGGGATATTGGCTGTCGTGAAATTGATTTGTCGGGATTTTTACTTGTCGGGATTTTGGTCTGTCGGGCAAATGTTCTGTGGGGATTTTTGATTCGGTATTTTGACCGGGAACGATCTGGATCCACATCTAATATCGAGTTGGAAATCCTATTCTACTAAGTATGTTTATTTTAATGAAAGGTGGTAAGAGAATACCAGAGAATATGGTTCTAATTTAAAATGTATAGAAATAAAGAATACCATCTTCAAATCAGAGATTATTAGGCGTCTCATGTACTCCTTTCCTTTTGCTCTATATGTGAACAAGAAAATGCATTGATAGCACTTTCAAAATCGCGGTTATTTGAGTCCCGTACTATGTATACACTCTTAAATTGGTTAATTCAACTTCACGTTTTTTTTATAAATCATACAAGGGAAGCTGCAATTAAAAGAAAATTCACCCAAACTGGAACAAAACGAATCGCGATATTTTTAGTTTAACTAGTAGCTATTTTATTTATTTTTTTTAGATTTTACCAGTTAGATATATACATGGCAATCGATAATAGTATAAAATAGAGAACATGACACACGCTGCCATTCATAAAAATAATTTTTAAAAGGACGTGGATACAGTCCCGTACGTGGGACCAGAAAATAAAATTTAAAGTCCCGCACGGGCGGAGTTTTATCACGCGTTTGCGCGGTCTTTTCTTCTGTACTCTTGTCCATTTCCCGTTCTTGTAGTGTGTCGGTCAGCTTATTCTGTTCATCGACGTATATTGATTAATATTGTCTCCGTTATTAACGTTTTTGATCGATAATGACAACTTCATGTGAATTAAAGGTAAACGATGCCTTTAACAGCTATGAAGAATTAAATGAAGCCAACATTATATGAAAAACAGAATAGGGTACAATTTTGGAAACGAGATTGCAAAACTCTTGCCAATGCTAAAAATCACTGCCCCAAGTTATACGGTATAGCAAACTCAGCATTAAAGAATTATGTTATAAAATACTGTTGCATTCATGTAGGACAAAACTTTCGACAGTAGGCGATGTCTACATGAGAGGTGAGTGTATACTTAATTGGGAAGAAAACAAAAATCAACATTTTCATTACAGCACTTTTAAGCAAGATTGTCCGGCAAAAATAAAGATCTCTCTGTCAGGGCGGGGGGAGGGGGGGGGAGAATCATTGATTATTAAAAGTATGATCACCTATCATAATCATGATAATCCAACAACATGAGTAAAAAATAGACATCGCAGAAGTTGTTTTTTTTATATTTTATTATTTAGGGAAGTATTGATGCAGCTACTGAACAAAGAAAGCTCTCCGATGAAAATAAAAAAACGGCTTTGACCTTGCAACTATTGCAAGCAGAGTTAGTGAAAAAAACAGGAAATTCGATATTACTGCGACTTCTTAAGTCATCAGCAAAACAACTTTCAAGAAATCATATCGCGTATGAAAGAAAAGCATGACTGTTCAGTTAATATACGAGTTAAAGAGAATACATTCAAAAGCATATTTTTTCAAGATCCAAGCATGAAATGGTCGTTTTCTTTATTTCCTGAAATGCTTTTTACGGACGGAACATACAAATTAGTAAATATTCGATGTCCTGTGTATACAATGGCAGTTGAAAATTCTTTTGGCACAACAAATATAGTAGGAGTCGGAATTTGTTAGTGTAAAATTCTCATTAATATCTCGATAGGTAAAAATAGTTATTTTTTAATCTAGATTGCGAAATGTTAGTTTTGCATTTCAGAATGAGTTTTTTGCGAGCATGGCGAGCAAGAAAACATTCGAGAATGCAAAAGAATTGTACAATCGAGTATCAAACAACGTTTTTTTCGAAAACTGCACAGCTCCACATTAGCGGAAACTCAAAGAAAATTTTGTCTACATTGTGACCTCTTCTTTAATCAAAAATTGCTGAACGTAAAAGTCTTTTTGTTCTAGATTGTAAAAAACTTTTACATCCAGTGAACAAAAAACAGTCACTTTGACAACCGATTTAGGTGTAATGTAAATGTCAAAATTTTTTATCAGTTTTTGAAAAATAGTATATTACTCAACAAGTTGAAAAAAATTATGTTTTACTGAACAAGTATGGCGTGTTTGAGCACGAGCGTTAGTGAGTACTTAAACGGCCATACGAGTTCAGTAAAACCACTTTTCTAACGTGTTAAGTATACTATTTTATCGCAATTCATAAGAAATGTAAAATATTAAATTTTTACATACAAGTGACACAAACTATCAAAACATAACCAAGATGAGCATAACTCATTCCTATGTACTAAAGCACAATAAGCAGCTTCAGTTGATGATATGCGTTTGGCAGTACTAAAGTGGCTTGTTGGTGACACTGTAAGTCTATGTCAAATTCGAGGTTAACAGGTTAGGCGTCAATCTGTGTCAAAACTGACGCAAAACCTAACCTACTAACCTCGAATTTGACATAGGCTTACAGTGTCACCAAGAACACACTTCAGTATTGCCAAACGTAAAATGAATCGCCGTTGCTAGGCAGAAAAGTGTTGCTAATGGGAAAAGTACCACATTTCTTAACGATTTTGAATGAAGAAATGTAGTAGATACATTTCTAAATGAAATGCGATACATATATTTTGTTGCTCATTCTATCTAGTAGTTTCCTATCAAATAATTATCGGTTTCATAATCGGTTTTTATTAATTAGCTTAAAATATTCATTTACCTTCAGCTCTACCTAATACCATTTTAGAAATTAAAGTGCAAAAGTGTATGAAAGTAGGTCGGGATTCTAACGAATAATTAGCAGTCCCGGACCATAGAACATGAACCCCGCAAACGCGTGATAAGACTCCGCCCGTGCGGGACTACAATTTTTATTTTCGGGTCCCACGTACGGGACTATATCCACGTCCATAATTAAATTAAAATGTGACATTGACAGTTGTGGTGTTTTTATTCATTTTCTCTTCGGAGGCTAATTTGAAGTCGAGGACGTGGAAATGCCAGGGTGATGTGTCGATAAGTGTAAAAATTGTGGCAGAAAAGGATTTCAGGTATTCAGATCTGTTATTTTTTCACTGTTTACACTGAAATTTACCGTTTAGTAACTTTTTGTATTTTCATGTTTTCATCAGGTTTGCCCCATGATGTCGCTACTATTTGTAATAGAGGGGCTATACCTATATGGAGTTACGGACTCCACCTATGGGGCTCTGCTGCAAATTCTAACGTCGAAATAATAAAAAGATTCTAATCTCAAGTTCTACGTCAAATTACCAACGCCCCATGGTTTGTGACCAGTGCGACACTAAGAAGAGACCTACAAATACCCACAATTAAAGAGGTAGCCAAACAACTCAGTGAGACGTACAGTGCTAAATTATCAGTGACCCAAATCAACTAGCACGTAGCCTTCTCGACGAATAAAATGACACTCGTAGACTTCAGATATTCAAACCTGCAGACATAGCAAATAGGTTCCAGTAGCAGCAATCAAGTCTTAAATAAAACGTAGTTGTAAAGGCACGAATCACTCGATGACCTGCCTACATGATATGTTTTTGATTTTGTTATTAATAGTGTTATCTTATTTGCTTAATGTCCCTTGGACAGATTGTAAATTGCCTTAGAGTTGAATTTAAAAAAAAGTATTTGTGTACTTAACTTGCACAATGAAAACTTGTAGGGGAGTTCCGGGCAAGATGACATAGTAAGGTAAGATGCCCATTGCAAATTAAATATTCGTGCCAGTTGAGCAACAACGAGTTTACTCATGGTCTCATAGATGAAGCTTCATCAGGAATTGTTTACAGCTCTCAGTTGAACGAAATTTTCAGAAAAAATGATCGCAAACATTTTTGACAGTTGAAAAATTATTTTTCTTCAATATTGTAGTGGTAATATCTACAGCCAGGTACGTATTCAAATGTTTTTAAGTATAGTTATGCTAATAGCAGTTATTGTTTGTTTTATATTTAAAGAAAAGTACAAGTAACTTCAAAATATGTTTACAAATAATCCATTGGTTATAGTTTTGTCGATTCCGGGTAAAACGACATACCGGCCGTCAGTCTAAGATGACATACTATATCATCTTAGCCTAATGTGAGTGCATAATGATGAATGTTTAAATAATATGTTTTCTTTTTATTTCAGTACGTAGAGTTTGTTACTATGACAACGAAGAAGACAGTCAACTCTATGGGCAAGATGACCACTCGGAGAATGATGATGATGCCACCTGCATTTATTGTAATGACTTGTACAAACATTCCAGGCCAAAAGAGCATTGGGTAAGGTGCCAGTCTTGCTTGAATTGGTGCCATACATTGTGTGCAGGTGTTCCATATAAAATAAAGCACTTAACGTGTGAAATGTGCATAAATAAGAAGTCTTACATTGACTATGTCATCTTAGACAAACTTGTATCACCTTACCCAACTTCTACTTGCTTGTTTAATATGTTATTATTTTGTTATGCTTACTTTCAGATGTTTTAAATACATTTTTGTATGATTGTAATAAACAAGAGTTTATGTACATACTTTGTTTTATTTCTTAGCACCTTTAGTTTTTTTTTAATTTCACTCCAATTAAAAAGTATGTCATCTTGCCTGGAACTCCCCTATGGTAAAGCTAATTTAAAGAAAAATTATACCGTAAAGGTATTTTTAAAATTAGATACTAGCAGCATTGTTGATGTTGTTATCATCCCCAATGCCAGGGCACCGGCCTTTCATCTTTGAGGAGGTTTCGGCACTAAGAACCCAAGATTGCCAAAGCCGAACTAGGAAATTGTGATAGTCAACCCAAGATCTTTATGGTTGTTGGAAATATACTGGCCCAGAACCAGAAGCTCGTGCCTCTCTGCCACTCTACAACATTATCCGACTACCTACTATAATTTTGTTCATCTATTTTCATGAGAAATAGCTTACTTTTCTTATTAATTTGAATTAGGAAATGGAATTGATTTCTGTACTGATGAAAAAAATATTGCAGTATATTTTCTTTTCAAAATTAGATAAAATCTTGTATGTAACGCCTAGGAAAACACATAATTTCCTTACTTGTGTGCTTACACAGCTCGACTTCTTCTCGTTCTGCAATGCACATACGCAAGCAAATGATGTCTTTCTAACACTTGTAACATAAATAGCTATTTTGCACATTTCATATGGTAATCACAGCGTACATAAATCAAACAATGACCTAATATATCTCTACATTTAAAATCCATTAATAAAGCAGTACTTTAAAACATAGCAATCATTACTGCCTAGCAACATCGAAACTATTTGTTTAATCGGCATACATATTAAAAATACAATTAAATTTAAAAAGTAGCACCACTTGTCTGAAAGTAACTGGAGTTGCTTATTGTGCTTCTGTACATAAAAATGATTTCTACTCAGCTTGGTAATATTTTAACATTTAATGTCAATTTTATTTTTTATATAAAACTTTCTATATGAAATGCAAAAACTAGTGTACCGTACGATTTGGAAAAGTGGTTTTACTAAACACGTGTGCCCTAGTTGTTAACACTTCCCTCAAAACTGCCATACTCATTCAATCACTTTTCTAAATTTTACATAAGTTTCATAATGTACTATTAAGCAGCATTATGTAACAGAAATTAATTAACTAGTTTGAGTCAATCATAACACAGCCAATTATTAAAGATAGCAAAGTATATACCTATTTACAGGGCCGTAACTAAGCAAACGTTTATTGTAGGCAAGCCAAGATTTTTGCGCCCCTCAGTACAAAAACGATATATGTTACAAAAAATACTAATGCTACTGTATGACTTCTGCATTTATCTCCGGATATATGATGTAATGTATTCAAACAAACAGGTAGGTATTCAAAAATAAATCCAACATTTTTTATTGAAACATTTTAAAAATAAACAACTAAATGTTAAAATAAGAAAAATACAATACAAATAAAATGAGAACAGTAAACAAGATTAGAAAACACAATTTTAATTTTAAAAGATGACATATTATTATGTAGTCAGCAGAACATTTGCAAATCCCTATATATAAACTTATGGAGTACCCAAAATACGAACGCCACTGCGTCATTTATAGCGCAACGATAAGCATATGCATTTATCAGTGAACACGGGTTCAAATCCCACTGGCTGCAATGTTTTTTTAAATTTCCAAATTCATGTAATTCGCTTTACTAAGTGTTTCTGTATTATTAGCAGCGTTAAGGTATTTTTTACTTATCTTGTAGAGAATTTTGAAGACTTCAACCATAATTCGATCTATCAAAAATTGTTTTTCTTGCAGCGCGCTTTCTGTATTAAAGACGTTGGAAATTTTTTTTTTTACTTTTTTATTTTAAAAATGCAAAAATTATTTTAATTAGAATAAGACCACCTATGTGGTGTGTTCAAAAACTAGTAAAGACATATCAATATGTTAAAATAATACAATATAAACAAATAATTACATATTATTATGCGTAGTAACATGTGAACGTAGAATAAGCCACACTGTTTTGTAAAAATCAATATATTTAAAACGCGAAGCTTTTTTTGTCAGCTCGTTGTATAACCCTTGCATCAGGCCAATTTCGATAATTCTTTTTTTTTAATAAAAGCTACCATCGGTTAGGGTCGCAGAAGTATTTAATTTGAAGAAATTCTACCGGGAAAGAGATTGTAGCAAAAAATACCATAGTAGTGGAACAGGTAAGCTCTCAAAATCCCTCTGTGGTATCCTGCTGATTGATGCAATGGAAAAATGTATCAGCAATGACCCCAAAGCAGTGAATGTACCGAGCGATTTTTAAAAAACTCAATTGCAGCAGGCCCTGGATAACCTGAATCAGTTGGCAATACTAAAATGTATTGTATGTATATGTCAAATTCGAGGCTAGCAGGTTAGGTTTTGCGTCAGTCTGTGTCAAAACTGATGCAAAACCTAATTATCATCGAATTTGTCACCAACAATACATTTCAGTATTGCCAACTGATTCAGACTATCCAGACCCTGCTGCAATTAAGTTTTAAAAAAATCACACTATATATGTAATATCGGTGGACCTGCTCCAACAGTTGTTAAAAATTTAAGTTAGTTTGTCGCAACTGCTGTAATACATTGTTTTAAAAATGGAAACATTTTTATAATTAGAATAAGGCCATCTATGCGGTAGGCTAACAAGCTAATAATTCTAATGTTTTGATTGATATTGGTAAGAACTATAAAAAATCTGGTAGACATATAATATTTACTTTGTAATTCGTATTATTATATATGTAATTAGCATTATTTGAACTTAAATCGTTAATATTTATTAATTTATTTGCAAAATTGGCCACTTGCTTATTTATTTTTTATTAATACGAAAGAATTTATTTGAGTGCAATTTGGGCGCCCCTTGCCGCTTGCGCCTGTAGGCGGGTGCCTACTCGGCCTATACCTAGTTACGGCCCTGCCTATTTATCAATACTAATACTCACTTGTAAATTTGGTTGATATTACAGTAACTTTTCCACAGGTGAATCTAAACTCAATTGCATTGGTTTGTAGTAGTAATTTCTGCACTCTTGAATCTGGTCACCAAAAGTTTCTAACAAAAAATTGTTTAGCTCGCAATTAGACATAAGTGATCTACAAGAAAGAAAATTATAGGTTAAGGTACTAGGTATTTGAAAACGACTTACACTTTCTCTTGGCGCACATTTTAATATACAACTCAGCGTTTCAACAATGCTGTAAAAATGTTAATACACCGATTTTTCCTAAATTTCAATACGTGGATCTAACTTCTTGCCCGGGTGCTACTGCGTGAATGAGAAATAGCAAATGTTAGTAATTTCTTATCAGTTAACCTTCGTATCGCTTATCAGTTACGTGAGAAATCTGTCTTCTTGAATTACGGTCGAATGGTGCGTTCAGAATTGCAATATTGGATGTTAATATTTAACGAATCGATTTTGGAAACTTGTTGGCAACAGCCAATGTGCGGAACTAAAATTATGTAAAATTTAGTATCAATAGGTGTCTGGTAGAAATTCCAAGTATTGGAACGCACATGCTCGATTTGACGTAATTTTTATGAGATGTGAAATGCATTGAGAAATTAAAGAACTGTAAATTAGTTAAAATATTTGGGGACTGCCCAGAATTTACATTATTACGGAATACCTAAGAAAACAGTTACCTAAACGTAATTTTAGAATTGCAATAAAGTTCTACATGGAGGAAAATTTAATAAATAATAAATTATATGTAGATACCATCAAGCGGTAATACAAATAATTTCACATTTCTTTATATCTATCTGTCTGCGCTTTATATTTTAAAGTGAATGTTGTCCTTTTCGGCGATTGCTCATTATAAGTGGCTCTTCTACAACTAAGAAATGCTCTGCTCTTGAAATCTACTTCCACTCGGTCTTTTCACCTTTCCCTGTGTGTTCTTTTCTGGTTCTTTTTCCTTGAAACTACCTACTTATCAAAGATTTTTATTGCGTACTGGCTTCGACAGTGCAGTAATCTAATTCTTGAATTACTGTTTTTATAAACAGTATGATAATTTTCTCTTTAAAATGCTGGGTCAGTTTTCTATTCGTGAGTTTTCTTCAGATGTTATCATTTAACTATTTTAATTACTATTTTTCAGTAATTTCTTTTCGAATATTTTCAGCAATGTTTCTTGTTTTTGTGTTTTGTTTTACAGAAGTATTTTATTATATTTGATATTAAAGAAGTAGTATTCACACGACGTTTAGAAGGGTATACTAGTGAACGTTGGTTCTTTGCCTTGTCATCGTTCGAGTTTCCTTCTCTATTTCATCGTTTGTATTTACTATGGAACCAATACTTATCAAACGTTACTTTTTGTCTTAGTTCGCCTCGCCTCTCGATAAATAGTAGGCCATGAGCGGGAGAATGTTTGCGAAGCCAGTGCTGTCAAGGTCAGTTACGAAATGTAATTATTAATACTCCACATCTGACTGTATTCATTACATAACGCTTTAATTATTTCAAAAACACTTTACCTGTAACGCAAGAAGCAACTAGAATAACTTTACAACTTCACTTCCAGTTCGAAATTGTAGTTTTATAACCTCACTTCAGTTTTAGCACTAGAGCTAAAAGTAAACAGCTGATTTCTTTAACCTAGGTAAACTATAAAACGTCACCTTTAGTGAAACAAGGTAGCGCCAAAAAGCCTACTTTTAGCAGTGGTCGTAGATAAAGTAAATTAAGCACACCGGAGGCTACAGTCAGAGTGTTCACTACAGTCGAGTGTAACTGTGTAGCTTGCTAATAATTATTGTGTAAGAAACAAAAATATGTGTACGGTAAGTACAGATTACAGAGTATAGTACGAAAAACATATAATTAATTTTTTTTCAAAACACTTAACAATTAACTATTGTTACGTTCTTAACGTTCGGGCTATTTAAAATTATACGACAAACATGGGCTCAAATATTTATTTACACTATTGGATTAATTATTGTTATTTACAAGCACATGCGAGAATTATCAAGCAGATTACAAATTACTTTTAAACTACGGCACTATTTCTAACAACTATTATTATTTATATCACTCTTAAACACTAACGATTATATATTTATTTATTTCTATTATGTATGTTCATATGTACACGCGTTTTTATTTATATGGGGGCTTCTAACAAGCCTCGACGTGAGTTCGAACTGCCGCAGAATTATTTCAGAACTGAACTGCGGGTCCGACGGCCGGGTATTTATATGGCCAATAATTTCCCTCCAGAAGCTTCCAGACAGTCCCGACACTCACTAGAAACTCCAGATAAAAGCATGACGCATCTGACCTCGGCCGCGCGTGAGTCACGCACTGCACCTGGCTCCAGATTTATCCGAAAGTCTGGAACTCTGTGACACATCACACCTGCTCCTGCCGGCAGCCTCTGAATCACCCGCGCACATCTGCTCTCAAGGCCGTTCTTGCGTTCGTTACACTATGTACATTAAATTATTTTTGTACATAATAATTATTTATTACCTTTAATTTGCTTGCTTTAGATGATGTTCTATCACAGAGCTTTCTAAATACCACTAAATATAGAAATGAGACAACAATTACCATTAGAAGTAATTGAAAACATAATTTATGTTGAGCAATTATAATTACCAAGTAATTAATAATTGAATTACTATTCCATTTGAATAATTGAAATATTTGATAATTAATTTACCTGATTGGGCGGTAATTAGAAATTAATTACTTTTATGTTTAAGTTTAGGTTTTATTTTTGAAGCTATTTAGGCCCGGTTGTATCGAGTCAGTTCAACGTGAGTTCAAATTTGATCTCAGTTCAGTGCTAAAATTCAGTTGTATCGCGTCAGTTCATCCTTGAACCGAAGTTTAACGAACAGTTCAACTAAACGGCCATCTACGGGCGTTCAAACTGCGTGAACCTGCGTTCAACACACGTCAAAACAAAAACATAACCTCTTGCTTCGGTGTCATCCAATATTTATTATTCTAATAACACGTAATGGATCGTATAGAGGCAGCGTTTCAAGATTTAACCGATGACGAGGACTTCCAGGAGCTTGTAAATATAATTGTACATCCCAGAGTTCCAAGAAATTTTCGAGTTAGACCAAACCATTTAGAAATATGGAACAATACAGAATTTATTAGTCGATTTCGGCTTTTAAAGGAAATTCTCAGGCTAATTGTAGGCGAAATCTCGGATGAAATTGTTTGCCTTAAAAACGAGTAAGTAATTATTTTTATTTTATTCAAAAATTCAACACTTTATGCTCTCGTTATTCTAGAAATTCTGCAGTGTCGCCTACTGAAATGGTGTTAGTTACCCTGCGATACCTAGCTACAGGATAATTTCTTCAAGTTTCAGGCGATTTTTGTGGAATAGACAAATCCACCACTAGCAGAATTCTTATCAAAGTGTTGAGAAGTATTGCCAGACTGCGCAGCCAATTTATTAAAATGCCATCGACACCAGGAGACATCAGGAAGATTCAGGAAGGCTTTTTCAATATTAGCCGATTTCCTAAATGTGTAGGAGCACTGGATTGTACCCATGTGAAGATTCAATCTCCAGGAGGCGCAAACGCTGAACTGTATCGTAATAGAAAATGTTTTTTTTCTATGAACGTGCAAGCAGTGTGCGACAGTAATTTAAAATTCCAAAATATTGTGTGTCGTTGGCCAGGGTCATCTCATGATTCCAACATATTCAGCAATTCAAGATTACGGGCAAGAATAGAAAACCAAGAGTTCGGCAATGACAGTTTGTTGGTTGGAGATGGTGGTTACGGAATCAAAAGCTATCTGATAACTCCACTAAGAAACCCTCATAATCCAGCCGAACAATTATTTAATGAAGCCCAAATAAAGACTCGAAATACAATAGAAAGATGTTTTGGAGTTTGGAAAAGGTTTCCAGTTTTAGCTTTAGCAATTAGAATCAATATTGATAAAGTGGAAGCTCTTGTTGTAGCAGCAGCCGTGTTGCATAATATTGCTATTGAAAATCGAGAGCCTGAACCTGAAGCTAATGAAGACGTTGCAGCTGCAATTCGATTGGCTAACGGCATTAATTTGGACCTGCCACCAGAAAGAAACCTTGGTTTAAATAATATTAATGATATTGTTAGACACAATTTAATTACTCAATATTTTCAAAGTCTGTTATAATAATTTTGGGCAAATAAATAAATAAGAACATTTTCTATTTTGTAATTTACATTTGAGTATATATATAACGTGTATTTATAACATTAACAAATCAAAATACTCTAAAGGGAGTTTTCTAGTAACAATTTCTGTTTTTGCAATTTCAGAATTTCTATCTTTAATTTGTGCTCTTCTTCCTGGTGCTTAAAGTGCTGGTCATGCTTTTCTTGATTATGTTTGAGGGATTGCTCCATTTGCTTAATTTTCATCAAGTGCTCCTCCTTAATATAAACTTGTTGAGCTTCAACAAAATTTTGTTTTGAAGAAGCCCAACTTTCAATTTTTGTGTTTGGATTTTCTGATTTCCTACTGGTACTTGGTTTCGATGTAGTTTCTGAAAATAATGCAGTAATGTTAGTTATGCAATTAATATGTACCACAAAAATGTACGTTATACATATTTCATTATTGTGCTCACCATTTAACTTCTGATTTATCTTCAGTTGAGCCGATACAGAAGTTCGAAGCATATCTGGCGCATATTTTTTCCAGTTTTTGGTACCTAAAACAACTTAATTAGATTTTGTAGCTATAAGCTCATATCACTTGCCATTGCCTTTGGTTATATCATCGTCTACTTGTACAAGCGTTACACTGGGGAAGGCACTAATGTTATGTTCTTGCTCATCTGAAAAGCATAATTATGTTAATTTATTATTAAATTAAATAACATTAGTTTACCTGGGGAAATTAATGTATTCTGTGAATCTTCCATCGGTATCATTTCCTCAGTAACCATATTTACATCGGAATCATCAAAAACAATCTCAACTGTAAACATATAATTATAATTGTATTACCTCTCACGAAAATAAATCAGAATAGTTAACAATAACACACCTTGATCATTATCAAATTCAGGTATCAGTCCTGTCATCTGTGACCCTATTATTTCCTTAATTGTGTCATCAACAGAATCCAAGGTTGGTGTAAAATCCTTCGATGGTCCACCTCCAGTGCCGTACAAATACCGTTTTTCGTTGGCAAACTTCTGTTTGGAGCGTTTTTTCAAGTTCTCGTACTTGTTCTTGAGACTCTTTAAATCCCTGTATTGTTCGCCAGAAATCATATTGAACTCTTTGCAAGCCTGCTCCCAGGCCTTAGTCTTTATTTTTAAATTATTGGTATCGCTTTTACGGCTTTCAATTTGTTTGGCGTATTTTTTAACGACAACCATAAGAATATCTTGCTCTTTAGGCGAGAAGTTCACAGCACGTTTACCATTTTCTTTTTCTGCCATCTGAAATACGTACGAAGACATCATGTAAATCTATTTTAATAAATTTTTCTCCACAACTTCCAACAAATATTTACTGCAAATTTTTACGAAATTTTGAAGAAAAATAATAAATTTCACCTACTTACCTTGATGTACAATTACGAACACGTAAACGTTAATAAAAATGTTTTACAAAACTAAGTAACACGCGTAAAATCACATAAACCAACTCAAATGCACGTGCGGCAAGCAATGAATGTTTATGTTATTAAAGGTTAGATAGCTTTGGTGACGTAATATTATGACTGCCAGCAGGGCCGAGCCAAGGGTATCTGCCGCCCGGGTGCAAGATATAGTTTGCCGCCCCTATAGCGTATAGCTTCTTAGACGTAAATAGTGTTAATTTTAAAATTCTGCGTTGCCTTGATAACTGTAACTTGTTTTAAAAAATAAAAAAATATAAAGGTTATTATAAACTTTATTATTTGTATAAATTAAAAAATTAAATATTTAAAACAACTAACATAATGCTTTAATAGTTATAAAACAAAGTAGGTATTGCTTAAATTATTTATTATTAGTAACTTAGAAGTTATAAACATGAACTAAAAACTACATAAATTCTAAATTTAAATATCAAAAGCGACTTTTCTTGCTTTTTTAATTGCAAATTCTCGTATTAAATCCGTCATATCTAACGCCTGGCAGATCTTTTCCTCGATGCTTATTACAGCCAAATTTGTAAGTCTGTTCTGGCTCATAGTAGATCTCAAATAGTTTTTAATTATTTTTAATTTTGAAAACGATCTCTCACCATGAGCCACAGTGACAGGCATCGTTAAAAAAATTCGTAGGGCTACAGATAAATTCGGGAAAGTGCTAATTAAATCATTAGCCACAAGGTATTCTAAAGTTTCCTTGGCCGAAGTCGTATTGCTTTTATTATAAATGGACAATATTTCAATTTCATTGCACAAATCAATTGCATTAACATCCATTTGTTTTGTAGATGAATCGGTTAATTTAATTTGTAAATCTATACAACATTTCATTAATTCTTCTTTATCTATAGATAAAGAGCCTAAATTATTTAAAAAGCCAAAATAGGAGTTGCACTCGTTTAACTGTTCAAATCTGTCATTTAATTTTGATATTACTATATCAAGAATATAAAAATAAAAATTGACTTTGAAATTCAACTCTGGTGATTCGATTGATTCATCTCTATGTTCATAATCAAAAAAAACCTTTGCTTTTCTCGGTCTAACCAAGCCTACAGCTGGAAAAACACTTTCGCAGTCTATATCTTCAGCAATTTTTTTTGCCTCATTAAGCATAGCTGTAAAACTACCTTCAGATCGTATTTCAATGAAAAAAATTTGAATTTCTGTCAACATTTTTACAGTTTCTGGTAAAATAATATTAGATTTTTGCATGATTTTGCTTACAGTGTTTATTTTTGATAAAATATTGTACCAAATTACTAGAGAACACACAAATTTATATGATTTTATTTTATTAATTGGTGACTTTGCAAGGTTTTTTGTGTCATTGTCTCTTGATGTATCATTATAAAGGGAAAAGAGAGCATCATAAATTTTTTCTAAATTAAATCTAAGGGTTTTAATGGCATCGATTCTACTCTCCCACCGTGTATCAGATAAAGGTTTTACAGTTATGGTAGGAAGTTCTTTCATGAGAATATGCCAACGGTAGGTGGAGGCTGAAAAAAAAAACATATATTTCTTGAATAATAGCAAAGAAATTTGTTACTTCAAGCGAACTTTTCGCAGCATCATTGACAACTAAATTAAGACTATGAGCTGCACAAGGGACAAAAAAGGCTCTAGGATTTATATCAAGGATTCTTTTTTGCAGCCCATTATGTTTGCCTTTCATGTTGGCACCGTTGTCATATCCCTGCCCTCGCATATCCTTAATATCAATATTTAATTCTTTTAAATAATTCAATAAAAAGGCCGTTAGTCCTTCACCAGTTGTATCTGTAACTGGGCAGAACCCTAAAAAATGCTCTCTAATTTCTATACCCTTTGAAATATCATTAATGAAAACGAACCTGACAACTACAGTTATTTGTTCTTCGTGACTCACATCAGGTGTACAATCTAATATAATTGAATAATATTTACACAATTTTAAAGTTTCGATTATATTTTGCTTGACTTTTTCACCTATTAGACAAATTAATTCATTTTGGATTTTATCACCTAAATAATGTGGCATATTATTGGTATCTTTTTGAATTCTGCCAATATGTTCCGCCATTATATTATCGAATTTTGCAATTGATTCAATTAGCTTCAAAAAATTACCATTGCCTTTTTCGAAAAGTTTTTGATTACTTCCTCTAAAAGCTGCATTTTGTCCAGCTAAATACTGTATTACACAAATGATTCTTTCAATAATTGACGTCCATCGTTTTTTTCCAACTTAATTAAATTTTGGTTGACTGAGTCAACAGTTGTCCCTTTTTCAATCGATTTTTTTAGCTCGACCCATTTCTTAACACTCTCAAAATGCCCCTTACTTTTTTCGTGCCTGTCTAAATTTTGAGATAAGTGTCGCCAGTCAGTATAACCTTTATCATCGTTAAAAACATTATCAGTAACTTTAAATAATTTGCAACAAGAACAAAATACAGAATTATTTGACTTAGAATAAACTAACCATGTTCTAGGAACTTTTTCATTATTGCTTAATTTTTTGTCATAATAAGTAGTTGAAAAAGATCTGTTTGAATCGTCTAATGGAAATGCAATATTTTTCAATTGTAATGGCCCCAATTCAAGAATAGACATTTTAATGTTATCTGTTAAAACTTGCGGCCAAAGAGCAGGATCTTTCAATATTTCCATCCCAGCGTTCTCAGCAGCAACCTCGGTTGGTGGTGGTGAATCCGGTGTGTCCTGTGCATCCGCCTCGGATTTATTATTTTCTTGCCCTATTTCTGGATTTTCCATATGCGTGTCCTTGTTCGAATCAAGCTGTTCCTCCACTTGCAGGCTTGTTGATGGTTGTTCGGCTGCAGCCGCCGTGGAAACAAAAAATTTTTTTAAGGAGCCAGCCAGTCCTTTTTTAATTTCGTCTTTTTCGGACTTTCTTTTTCGATACTGAAAGCCGGAAAGTCTCTTTCTGCCATCGGCCATCTGAATTAAGCACAAATAAATTCTAAGGATAGCGAAACAGAAAAATAAGCAGAAAAGTTCAAATGTTTAAAATAATGAAAAATACTTACGTTTTAAAACTTTCAACTTTAAAAAGCACTATATTATTTAGCTCTTGCTTGAAACGTTTAGCCTTTTTATTTCTGCTTAGTTCAGTACAATCTTACTAGCATTCAATCGCAAACTAAACTAACCCCCAATTGCCCTTTTTAAGTTTGTTATCGTATATGCCGGCGGCATGCATGAGCATGAAGCATGTTGCAACAAAGCACAAATACACAATTTACTCATTATTTTTGTGTCTAAAGAAGGCCGCTTAGTCTAGCTGATTTCGCTGATCTATATAGTTTCGTGTTTCATGACGCTGCACCATAGCGACAGAGCGATAACTCGTGTGTCGGTATAATCACCGTGTACAATAGCAAACGGCACCGACGCGACGTGTTTATAATAAAAATAAATTATAAGTAATAAATTATTTTGTATGCTTGCCGCCTTAAAAATGCAACCGTTTCTCTGTATCAAGTTACCTTTATACGAAAAAAAGCCAGACACAAGACTATAACTTGATAAAAAATGTTGCATTTTCTAATGCCGCAAGGCACAAGCATACCTATCTTAAATTTCTTTCATTTTTCATTTTGCCGCCCCAAATAGTTTGCCGCCCGGGTGCTGTGCACGCTTTGCACCCCAGGCACGGCTCGGCTCTGACTGCCAGTGCAGCCAACTTAGTGCATTTTTCGTTCACCGCACGTTCAGCTAACTGTCGCTTGATCCGACACCAAACAACGCATCAAAAGTTGAACCTTGGTTAATTTTGAACGTTTGGTCAGTTGAACTTTAGTTTAAACTATGTCGATACAACCGGGCCTTAGAGGGATATAGAACTCGTGACAGCATCTTGTTTTGTTTGACGTAAGCTTTATTATTATGGTAAAGTACTTTGCTTATATTTATCATGCGACAATCGACATCAAATTTTACTAGTGCTTCTCAAAGCTTCCTGCGAGGTATTGCATCGTAGGTTTTTTCTAAGTCTATAAACGCTAGATGGGTCTCTTCGCCTGTGCTCCGTCTTTTCTTCGTTAGCTGCTGTATTATAAAAATGTTATCCGTGTACGATCTTCCTGATACGAATCCGCTAAAAAATTGTATGCTAGTATTAATCTAGATTGTCGACGACATTCTGCATAGGTAATTACAAACTAATTTCAAAATAATAAATGTCGTTTTTAAATACCTAGCATAATGGATGGGATACACATTAATAGCAAATCAGGCTTGCAATTTTACGGCAATATAAAATCAAATAAAATTGTGGCCTTGTTTGATACGTGGCCCATTTAATCTTGTACAAGCTTTAAAAGTAATTAGTCAACCAAACAAGTTAACAATGAACAATCAATAAATGCCGCCCTTAAACAACACAAACTAATATTCTAAATTAGATTTAGATTTTCTGGTTTCACAATGAAACATTCCAAATATTCTGCTTTGGCGTTCACATAAACAACTACGTATTTACAAAATTACAGTGAAAAAATATGAATATTTATAGTGATGGTTTCGATAATCGTTTTAGCGTCTTTGCTATTGTACAAAAATCTTGTATTATTAATTTGACGCAGTTCTATATCTGATATTTTTCTGAACTCACACTGATATCTTTAGTGTTTTCGTACTTCGTCATAGTTAGGTATATTAAAGAAGTAGGTATAATTATTAATTCGTTGGTGTTAATGCATAAATTTGTCAAGTTTCTATTAAATTTAAAATGTATTCGCTTTTGAGTCCACCATCTAAGTGGTCTTATTCTAACTAAAACCCTTGCATTTTTATAGTTTAAATGTAAATAAAGAAAGTTGAAGACGAAAATGTTTACAAAATCTTTAATATAGAAAGGAAACAACTTTTGCTAGTTCGAATAACTGTTGAAGGGTGTTCAAAATAAGTAAAAATATATTTCTAATAATACTAAAACAGTAAAAAGGCCTTAGTAAATCGAATCACGTTAATTCGCAAAGCAACAATATTAGAGTAGATAGCGTTCAAACCTGCGCTCCCAAGGAGAATACCGTTCCTAATCAGACACCTTAATTGTTTGGCCAATGGGATGTTTTGTAAGACACCGGCTTATTGTTGTATTATAAAGATCATTCAATTTATCTAATTTGCTTATTTATACTGTCACCAACAATGCCGTGAGCACTAAAATTAGGTAACGGTGTACCGTGTACAGTACTTTTTACAAATACAATACTAGTGATGCCCTATAATACAGATAATAACTGTAGTACAACCTAATTGAGAATGAGTAAATGTAAATAAAAATTTTAAATAGAACTTTACTACGGAGTGTAATAAACGTAGTATAAAGAAACAATAAAATAATAATCCAAATTATAAGCTAAATGTCCATGGGGAGATTGAGATGCTGGTCAAATATAATACATAACATTAAACGCAAAATTATAAAATAAAAATACAGCAATTTCGTAATTATTTTATAACATATAGTATTCCTGGTATGTCAGTGTCGCATAATGCACGAGAGCAATCCTTTTTAAAAAAATGTGTGTTGCTATGAAATAAGTCAATACTGTCAACGAGTTTGTTGGATATATCACAACCAAGGTAGAGTGGTGAATGACACAAGATAATGGTTCTTGATTTTTATACATAGAAATACATACGGTAGCGTGATATTAGTCTTGGTACATGGAAGTTTAGTTACATGAGAATTACAGAGCAACAATTAATCCTGTAATTAATTATACGATGAAAAAAGAACTAAGGATAAAATGTATCTGCGCTTTTCTAATGTTTGAAAATTAAACAATTTCATCAAGTGGGAATATGACGTAACCAAGGGGTATACCCAAGTTTATTCATATTGCAAAAACCTTATAAAACGCTTCTGTACCCATTCGATTTGCATCTTGTACACATTATGGGTAAGCGACCAGATGACTGCAGTGCTTCTAAGTGAGAGCGTACATACTCATTATATAACGTTAAGCACTCCAAATAGTCCGGTAAATAATACATTAAATGTTAACTTAATTACAACTCAGAAAAACTTGGTTCGAATTATATACCTAAACATTCAAAGTCTAATTGCTAATGTTGACCAGTTGATACACTTTATTCAAGTTAACAGTCCGGATTCGAAGCCGGACAACTCGGCGCGAGGCCATCTCGGCGCCGAATTCAAATTTGCAAACTACATTGTGCACTACGTAAGAAAATTGTTATCAAAAAATAATAAATAAAGTGATCGCAAAAAAGCTGTCATCAAATGAAAAAAAATATATTGAGAATTTCTTGGAAAATCAAACACTGACGACCAGAGGTGGTTGCAAAGTGATTACAAATGAGCCAAACAAAAGTTGTCACGTGACTTCCGTTATCAGTAAAATTTTAGGTTTTTTTTTAAATAATTACGAAGCATGCATTTACTAGTCAAGAGAGAGACACATTTTACGAAAAAAAGTTTTCTGGCCTTGAGATTGTTCAGTCAGCTAAAACTACCACACAATAAAAAATATCATTGAAATCTTGATTAAATTCCGAAAAATAGCACTTTTTGGATTTACACAATTTTGAAAAACGCCATTTTCTAAGTAAAGTGCTTCTTATATGACAAATATTTCTTTAATGTTTATTTTCCAAATCAAAGAATTTTATTTTTAACAACTTTTTTTATTATGAAATAAAAAACTTTTTGAAAAATGTTTGATTTTCCATAGCCGTCTTTGTTAAAAGTAAAATTCTTTGATATGGGACCTAAACATAAAAGATCATGTGAGAGATCAAAGTTGGCAAAGCATTCTGAAATTTGGTATAGGAACCTAGATGTTGATTCTAAACAACTTCTCTTAATAACTTTTTGTCGTATTTGCTACATAAAAGACGCGCTACTCTACAGTAATAGTTATTTACCTAGCAAGTTCGTAATTTTCCCGAATGAACACTTTGTTTGCAGCACGACCGAAAGGAGTACTGCATGTAGTGCGAATTCGGGAAAATTGTTCCCGAACGAGTTAGGTACAATGTTTTTTGTAACGAATAACTGAAAATATTTTAAAAAATAAAAAAATTATTATTTAGTGTTTTACTAATTTACTGAGTTGACAGCACAAATCACTAAACTTTTATACCTATCCTACGCACCTGTTAGTTTTTGTTGACGTTTACAGCGCCTCTGGTGTTTGCAGGCGCAATTAAACCAACGAGGGACAATCCTCTATATAATAAAGGAGAACGATCCAGACGTGTGTGTCCCGAGGGCTCCCTTGGAGAGGGGCAGAACCCCAAGGGCCCCTTAGAGATGGGCGGAGCCCCGAGGGCCGCCTTGGAGAGGGGCGAAGCCCAAGGGCCCTCTTGGAGAGGGGCGGAGCCCCGAGGGCCCCCTTGGAGAGGAGCGGGGCCCCGAAGGTCCCCTTAGAGATGGACGGAGCCCCGAGGGCGGCTTTGGAGAGGGGCGAAGCCCCTATGGTCCCCTTAAAGAGGAGCGGATCCCCGAGGGCTCCCTTGGAGAAGAGTGGAGCCCTGAAGGACCCCTTGGAAAGGGGCGGAGCCCTGAGGGCCCGCTTGAAAATGAGCGGAGCCCTGAGGGCCCCCTTGGAGAGGAGCGGGGCCCTGAAGGACCCCTTGGAAAGGGGCGGAGCCCCAACGACCTTTCTTCAAAATGGGCGAAGCCCCGAGGGCCCCCTTGGAGAGGGGCATAGCCCCGAAGGTCCCCTTAGAGATGGGCGGAGCCCCGAGGGCGGCTTTAAAGAAGGGCGGAGCCCCTATGGCCCCCTTGAAGAGGGGCGGATCCCCGAGGGCTCTCTTGGAGAAGAGTGGAGCCCTGAAAGACCCCTTGGAGAGGGGCGGAGCCCCGAGGGCCCGCTTGAAAATGAGCGGAGCCCTGAGGGCCCCCTTGGAGAGGGGCGGAGTTCCGAGGGCCGCTTGGAGAGGGGGAAGTCCCAAGGGCCCCTTTGGAGATTGGTGGAGCCACGAGGTCCCCCTTGGAGGGGGCGGAGCCCCAAAGGCCCCTTTGAAGATGGACGGAACCCCAAGAGCCCCCTTGGAGATGGGCCAACGTAATAGGCCTAAAACTGGTGGTAAATTGAATAGAATAGACGGCGCAATAACGCGCGCAGCCCCGTTTATTATAAAAATTTACAAAAAACACAATTCCCCTAGTTTTTGTTGAAAAGTACAAAATACCTCAGCGCGGGAAAAGTTACTTTCGGCGTATCGGGAATGACCGGGAAATATGAATTTTGAAGTCATGAGTACAAAAAATAGTTTTTTTGAAAACTTTCAAGGCATATTTGATTTTTCAAAACTGAAATGCTGTTAAAAATTCGCCTTTAACCAAGCAGGGCTGAACCCCAAAAAATGAAAATTTAAATCGAGAATTTTTTACCTTTTACAAGAGTCGTTTCACCTATCCGGGGACACACTGTATATACAGGGTGATTTTTAAGTTGATTCTTTCCTTTTGCCAGGATATAAAGCTAAAAAAAGTAAGCCATTTACCACTTTTGCGAAATATCAAAACTAACGGAGGTACAAGGTGTTAAAGTTTCAAAGTATGAACTAAAATTACTTAACGAAAATTAAACTAAACTTAATCTAACTTAAATGATCAAAATTATCAGCATTCCGTGTATAAGAGCGATGCGGCAGAGGCATTTTGACGACACTCCCAGTAAATAATAAGCATATTCACTCATTCATTATTTTCATAAACATGAGCCATTATTGCAGCAATAACATTAAGAAAATTACAATGGAAAACTACTTGCCAGATCATTGCTTGACAACAGAGATAAACAAAAATAAAATTGTCCAGCCGCCTTTGCGCCAAAGTTTAGTTTTTAATTTGAAACTTTAACACCCTGTACCTCTGTTAGTTTTGATATTTCGGAAAAGTGGTAAATAAAAAAAATATTTATTTTTTAGCTTTATTTCCTGGTAAACGGAAAGAATCAACTTAAAAATCACCCTGTATATAAATATATATATAAAAAAATATTGGTAATGTTTACATTTCACTTTATACAGGATGACAGCTTGTCCGAAAACCTATTTAGCCCGTATTAGATATATTGAGTGATTTTTACTTAGTTAAAAGTGGCGTTTTTCGAAGTTTTTGCGGAAATTAAGCAAGATTTCTATATGATTTTTATTATGTGTAAGTTTTAGCTAACTCAACAATGTCAAGGCCAGAAAACAACTTTATTTCGTAAATATTGTCTCTATCTTGGGTAGTAAATTCATTTTTTGTAATTATTTTTAAAAAATGTTGAATTTTACTGATAACGGAAGTCACGTGACAACTTTTGTTTGGCCCATTTGTAATCACTTTGCAATTACCTCTGGTCGTTAGTGTTTGATTTTCCGAGAAATTCTAAATAATTTTTTTTCATTTGATGCCAGCTTTTTGGCGATCACTTTATTTATTATTTGTTTATAATAATTTTCTTACGTAGTGCACACTGTAGTTTGCGAATTTAAATTAGGCGCCGAGATGGTCTCGCGCCGAGCTGGCTGGCGCCGAGATGGCTCTGCGCCGAGTTGACCTGGCGCCGAGCTGGCCCCGCCCCGAGATGGCGGCGCCGAGTTGTCCTAGACCCTAATGGTTGGGCCAAAACTTCAAGATGACCTGCTTTTAAGTATTCTTAGATTTAGATTGCACATATTTGTTTTAACCGCCGCGCCGATATAAGCCAAATCTATCTGCAAATATTATTCCCTCCAAAAGATCGATAATAGCAAAGGATTTTATGGTGCACTAACTTTAATTAGAAGACATATCTAAAGGAATGCAGATGAGAAACACATTAAATATTACTGTAATGGTAGTAAGAACTTACATATCTTGACATCAAAAAGAGTACAATACTTTGATAACGAGAATAGAGTATTCTTGCAAATGTTAATCTGCGTTTTTCATTAATTCATTTTATTTTACAAAAATGATAAAATACCCATTAAGAGACTTGATATTATAATTAGTAAAAGATTAACACTATGCCATTTGATTTTCAAATATTTTAAGTTCTATACGTTGTATTATAAAAAATGTGCCACTCTTAAGAAGACGCATATACAGAGTGATTTTGAAATGTACTTATAGGTATATCGAAATCTCACATAAATAATGAATAAACAAGTAGATCAGTACAATTTTCGTATACAGCGTCTTCCGAAAAATTCGCAACAAATGGAAGACTGTTTTCTTATTGATTTCTCAAAAAGTTTGTGCATCATTTAAAATTAGTTTTAGGAATATATTTTTCAATTGTTTTACGGTTTGGCGGAATATAGAATTAATGTAAAATGTCAGGAAGAAACTACCTTTATTTCTAAAAAGAAAAATATGGCATTTAAGAATTAAGTTCAGATATACAGTTTCAATAAAACAATTCATTTTTATTTTTAATCGTTCATTTACTTTAAAATATTAAGTCAACGATACTTAATTTTCCTCATTAAACGTTTATTATATCATATGCTCTGATATTTTTAAATACCACTAGTATTTGGGCTTGCAGTCGTCTTTAGGACAAAAAACCCCTGGACAAAAAACCCTAGACATAAGACCCCCGGACAAAAAAACCCCGGATTAAAACCCCTATCATAAAGAAAACACCCTAAAATCATGTGGGGATCGTGGGAGATTTTTATTTTTATTAATAATAATGAATTATTAATTATAATTATAATCACCACTAATGCAAGAATGCAGATCACAATGACACATGTAAAAAGTAGGGCATTTATTTAATACAAAATACATTAGCAGGTATCGTTGTATTATAGCTTTTGTTATCAGTGGTAATCATAGTTGTCCAATAAGAAGGCAGGTGATTACTATTCTCTAAAAATTGCAAATGGATTCTTGCATTAGTACGGAATGATAATTAATAATTGGAAATTGGCGACAGACTAAACTAAATTGGCTTTCTCTGAAGAATAAAAAACCGACATATAAAATTTTGCAAACCCGCCTGAAACAAGTATTCTAAGAGCCAAGATTATACAGGGTGTATTAAAACGGGATGCGGAAAGTTCGTTCCCCACATTTCGTTCCCCACATTTCGTACCCCACATTTCGTTCCCGGAAACTTTGTTCCCGAGCGAGCTCAGTTTGTCTCCTAGATTACAGGGTGTTGAAAAACGAGTGCAGCGATTGGAATACAGTTAGATAATGAAAGATATTTTAATTTATTTATTTATTATAATAAACGTATAAGAACAAAATAAATTGTATTTATTAAAAATGACGGTTTAATATAAGTATCTTCCTTATATCTCGTATACGGCCATAATTTCTCATTCTGAACAACTTTTCTTAGTAATATTTTGCCGTATTAAGAATAATAAGAGTAGTTTACCTGAAAAGAAAATAGTTTTTGCTTAACTGCCAAGGCCGACTTGTTTTTGAAAAACTGAAAATTTTCTTAAAATTTTCTACAACCCAAGCAGGAATTCTATTTCCTATAACATTTTTATGTAAAACTAAAACTAAAATTTAATTCCCTCTTGTAAACCCAATCCGGGGACATACTGTTCTTATAAGTTTATTATAATAAATAAATTAATTTAAATATCTTTCATTTTTCTAACTGCATTCCAATCGCTGCATTCGTTTTTCAACACCCGGTAATCTAGGAGACCAATTGAACTCGCTCGGGAACGAAGTTTCCGGGTACGAGATGTGGGGAGACGAAATGTGGGGAATGAACTTTCCTCAAACCATTAAAACGTGCGGAGAATATTTACAGCACGCAATTGTATGTCAAAAATTGAACGAAAAATTATAATTATCATTTGGTCTTGGACGAATAGTTTTTGAAATATTAGCGTTGAAAGGTTGTTAAATTAGGCAACGTTGTGCATTTCGACAGCAACGGATTATGCATTCACAAGGCGAACGTGATTTAGAAAACATTTTAATTGCCGTAGATAATAACATTAGGTTGTGAATTTTCTGTATGTGTATTACGAGGAGCGTTCAAATTTAAACGATAATTTAATATTTATTCAAAAACAAACGCAAGGAGTCTAATGTATATCATGTCATTATACGACTCAGCCTTCCTCTCGTTTAATAAACTGGTGCCATCTTTCCGGAAGTTTCTGTATTCCACGAGAAAAAAATTCTTTTGGGTGCTGTCGCACCCATTTTGGAACAATTTCGATTACTTCTTCATTACACTGAGGTATTTTTCTCCTAGAAACTCCTTTAAGGGTCCAAACAAATAAGAAACTGATAGAACAAGGTCCGAAATGTATGGTAAATAAGACTACATGGTCTAATTAAATTTTTGGATCGTAGTCAGCGTGCGAATAGCGAAATGGGGTCGAGCATTATCCTGTAAAGCGCAGACAGTGAACTCGCGTTTTTTTTTCAAGTTACCCCTACTGATATTTAATGCAGAAGTAATATCCTTCACTGTAAATCGACAATCGTTTCAAATAAGTGCATTTTACTCTGTCAGCATTCTCCTCTGTTGTCAATGTTTTTTGACGGCGAGATTGTGTTCATTCTCCTCACCTTTGCAGCCATCGTTAAGCGCTTTACTCCTTTTGTAAACGCTTATGCCTGATAGTAGTTGCGCATCAAACTGTCTTTTAACTCCTACACACATTTCTTATCGTTTGATGTCTTCGTTGATAAGAAATATACTACTAATGCGTTGTTCCACGCTTGCATGCACTCCCACCTCACTTATTCTTGCCAATTGAACGAAAATGCATTATGACGACTTAACGACTGAATGAAAGTAGGTCATATTCCAAAGCATTAATTAATGTATAAAACTTCTGGGCATGTCTTTGTCTTTTAGCGCGCAATTTAAATTATCGTTCATATTTGAACGCTCCTCGTATATTAAATAAATGCCCCACTTTACATGTCTCATTTTGTATGCATTCTTGTATCAGTAATGAATGATAATTATAATTAATAACTTATTTTCAATAATAATAATAATAGTCGCCCACGGACCCCACATAATGTGCGAGTGTTTTATTTATGGTGGGGGTTTTTAGTCCGGGGGTTTTTTGTCCGGGGGTCTTATGTCCGGTGTTTTTTGTCCAGGGGTTTTTTGTCCTGTAACGGTTTTATTGGATATTTTCTACGACCCACATGTCCTATACCAAAATAATAGTTGGTTTAAGGCCGGTTCTACATCGCAAGTGAATCCCGGAAAAAAAGTCATACGCAAAAAAAAGCCCCCGGAAAAAGGTCACCCGGAAAAAGTCTGCTTTTGTTACAGTTACCTCAACTGGGTTTGGCAAATGATTGTGTTCGGCAACCATCTCAGGACTAGTTTTATCTAAAGATATACCTACTTAAACTTCCTTTGCACTATACACAAATTATGATTAATAAATAAGTATTAGTGGAAATTATCCAAACGTTTTATTCAGTTAGCAGTTCCACCAAGTGCCGACAGCGAATATCGGGTATAAAATCAATTAAATTATACAAATTAGCATAGGCACCGAAACCACGGAAGCTCTGGGTGCACAAGCACTCACAGTGAATCATAGCACAAAGTGGTTTTGGTAATTAATAATATAACTACTATTGCATTAGATCCTATGTAAATATTGTATGGTCCATTATTTAAATATGGTGATTCAAGATGCCTTTAACGATACATACGTAATTTTTTTTGCATAGTGATATCTTGTAACTCAAAATTTAGCCGATAAGGACTTGACAATTCAAAATTTCAATAAAATAGTTAAAAAATATTATTTGTTTACGTTTTTTATTAAAAAACGACTTTTATCATCACTAATCAAAAGTAGATATGTGTACAACAAATAATGAAAGAGATACTTTGTATCCAAGACAATAGTAATAAGGTGTTTTAATAGTTAATTTTAAACAAATATTACTAGCTTGTTTACATCATACCCACAGTTCTCTTAACACCATGGGTTATTAGGTTATCACTATCAATTTATCACTTATTTATAATCTATTCACGATGTTTTCTTCTCCCAGCATGCTAGGTTAGGGTGACTTTTTTCCGGTGGCTTTTTTTCCGGTGACTTTTTTCCGAGGGATTTTTTTCAATGGACTTTTTTTCCGGTGACTTTCTCCGAGCGATATTTTTTCCGGGGGCTTTAATTCCGTGACTTTTTTTCCGCACACCAATGCAAGTACCTGTATACCCACAATAAGCTATCCGAGGTATAATTGTCATAGTTTCCTTTGTTACAGCAATCGTTTCTAGAGTATTTATTCCCCGGATAACTTTATCTTTATCCATACATACCCGGTGGGCCATAGAAAGTTAGTGTTTTTTAATGTAAAATCAAATAAATCCAGTACATATAAAGCGAATTTAAAAAAAGACCGCATTTATAAAAATGTATGTAAAAATATACAGGGGGGTAAAAGCATAAAACCAGTAACAACAATTCAGTCTCGCAGACTAAAACATGAGGAAGTACAACTTAGCTACCAATTTCTTTTAGAAATAGAAGTGTCCGAAGTTGACTGGGTTTAATATGATGATAAAACAGAAGCTATTGGGCAAAAATTAAAAAAAATATATTGTCAGCAGAAAAGGTATGTGGTGTAAAAAACCATACTATTAAGACAAGGACAAAACAAATCCATCAAAATTGAAGATAAAGAAACAGTTATGGCACAGCCTGCTAGCTCACAACAAAATGCAATGAAGACTATGAGCTTCATAAACAACATTGAATAAAAGTAAACAAAATGGCGAATAATACGAAGAAACAAAGTTTGGAAGATGAGTTTTGGGGAAAATGGAACATAACTTTAAAAAAGAACAGAAGGTTTTTTGTAGGGTCTTAAAGAATTTCAGAAAAGACAAAACATTCCTTCTGAATGCTATTGAAGATAAAACGGGAAAATTACTAACTAACGACACGGAGATC
Organism: Agriotes lineatus; assembly: GCA_940337035.1. Classification (NCBI taxonomy): domain Eukaryota; kingdom Metazoa; phylum Arthropoda; class Insecta; order Coleoptera; family Elateridae; genus Agriotes; species Agriotes lineatus. The sequence continues at coordinate 5,844 of CALNHX010004880.1, read as the reverse complement.
ATGGCCCGTTGGAAACAGCACTTTGAAGATATACTTTGGCACCATAATAACGATGCAGATGATACAACGTAAAGTGATCAACAGCATATCAGAGTCGAATAAAAAAGCATGCAAAATAAATAATTAGAACAAGCAATATTAACATTAAAAGTTAGTAAAGCCTCTGGACATGAGAAGAAGTCCAGAATTTATTAAGTATTTAGGACCGAAGGGATTACACACATTTCCAATTCTGGTCAATTCTGCTTTGATACATAAAAACATTGAAATAGGAAAAACGAAAAAAGGAATGACGTTGAAGCTTTATACACTGCTCAAGAAAATTCTGATGTTTTTCAAACGTTACATCGTTATTACATTTTAATGTGTATTGATGTGAGATTTTTCAGCTGAATATCTGGAAAATGGGTTTCTTTTTTTATTAACTCCAATTTTAAATAGAACAGCCCGTATTAAAATTTTAGAGAACAATTTTCTTTTCTACTAACTTTATTTTTTACGGTTTCTGTAGAATTTGTAATTTTGGAAATTTTTTGACAAATGCTTAAAAATTAATTTTTTTTTTGGCTAATTAGTAATTAAAGATCACTGTAAAAGGAAGTTGTGTGCGTGTATCACGCCATATTTTTTTATCGTATTCTGATTGTTAATGCTGCAACTAAAGTTTCAACAATCTATACAAGAGAAACGACAATTACATACACACTTCTAGGGCGTAAGTAAAGCATAAAAGAATGATGGAGAACTTTTTTGGGAAGAATAGTATTTCTTTTTTACCTACAATATTGCTGTACAGGGTTTTTTGGTTTAATGTATTGAATGAAGGGGGAGGCACTCTAGAATTCATTTAAGATTCAGAAAAAAGTTCGTTGTCCGTACAAGAAACCATCTTGCTAGTAGTTTATATTGAAAATGTATTATTCTGCCGCAGTTTCTGTTACCAACCTGGAAACTGATAATCGTAATGAAACACAGAAAGAGCTGATATCATACACTTACTGCTATTGTTGAGACGTGACAAGTGTAGTCTTTATGGTATTTGGTATTAAGTTATTTTTAAGTATTTAATATAATTTATTTAATTGCATAAATGTGAAACCGTAAAAAAAGAAACCAAAAAAAAAAGGTGGTGGTAGTATTCTATAATAATTTCATTTCTCGGAAACTTAACTAAATCTTAAACGCATTAACAAAACGTTAATCATAAGTAAAGACCGGATTTGTAAACATAAAAAAACTCAACAATAGACAGGCAAAGAGGCACTGAAAATCAAATACAAATACTCGAATTAGGCAATACAGTCATTCTACGTAGCAAAGGAGGCATTATAAGCATTAAATAGGCAGTTGTAAATACAAAAGCAGGTATTGTGGACATACTGGTAGCTGCAGTATTAATTACACACCATGAGTCACGAATAGTTTGTTTTCCATAGTGAATAAGCACTTCTAGGTACATACCATCGGGAGGACTGAAAAGTGACCACTACTGTGTACATTGTAAGAGATATTTTAATGTTGTGATGAGTTTATAATTATTTAGGTAAAATTTAATACGCACCAGGCATACTAAATAAATGAGTTTGAACGAAACATCTAACATTTTCTTAATTTTAGTGTTGAAGTGAGAAACAGTTAATCAAATAAACAAACTCACCATATTGCAACGTCATCTACAAGAATGCAATTTCAAAACTGTTTACTGCCGCTGGTACATGCAGTCGGCGTTTTGGTTATGACAGCGATTACCTTGCAAGACATTTCGCCGAACGGCCAAACTGCCGACTCCAAACGCGGTCGACGTTTTGGGCGAGGTTCGTACTAGCGTTCTAGGTCATTTTGCCGAATGGCCAAATTGCCGAATCGACGTGCAGTCGGCATCTTGGGCTAAATACAAATTTCAATTCGCGTTCGGCTTCGACGCTAACCTCACGAACGATGTGACGACGGTCAGCGCCGTTCGGAGTTTTGGACACGTTCGGCAGAATGGCAGTCGGCGTTTTGGTCGAATTATCGGTTCGGCGTTTTGGACAGCCCACATTTTACCGAATTGGACCAAATACAATTTTCGATTTGAATTCGGCTCCGACGCCAAGCCCGAGAACGACGTGACGTCAGTTGGCGTCGTTCGGCGTTTTGGACACGTTCGGCAGAATGGCAGTCGGCGTTTTGGGCCTATTCGGCGGAATGGCATTCGGCGTTTTGGACGAATTATAATTCGGCGTTTTGGGCATTCGGTGTTTTGTCCCCTAACTGTGCAGCATCTTATAATGGAATGTGAATAATACCTGAACCAAAGAAGAAACTACCAAATCAACAAGGAAATGAAAACCGCATTGAGCAATAGCGCAATCGAAATAAAAAAAATATTACTATAACTAAGGGATGTAAAACTTATAAAGTGTATTTAACATTCCCATAGTGTCAAAAACCAATTCAGTTACGGCACTATAATACGGTTAATAAAAAAAATCTTTATCCTGCGCACAAAAAACATTGATAGAGTAATTCATGTAAAACATCGCACTCGTCGAATAGGTCTCCCAACATACCACGCATTTATAGATAAGCTAAGCTGTGTTGCCTAAAAACAAGCTCTTCCCAAGTGCAGAGTTATGAAGTTTGCGCTCATCCAAAGTATTTTTACACATTACAAAATAATTCGAAATTCTTGTTCCAACAAGGTTCAGCTCATCGCATGGCAAGGCAGCTTTTACTCTTAGCCACACCCTTTTCTACTGTTAGCCCCATTCTTGATCCCATTCGTGACCCTACTCTTTATCCACCAGGTAGAGACGTCCTCGGACGGGTATAAGAAGACGATTTCAGGCCAGTTACAGTCACTTGTACGTCTAGCTTCGTCCAGGAGGACCTAAGCCCCAGCAAGTTCAATATTATCTCCAGAAGCGAGCTCTCCCCAATCTGAGGCAGCCCGAACCCGAGGGCACTTGAAGTCTAGCTTCATCCAGCGAGGCGGGCACTCGAAGTCATAGAAATGAAGCTCTAAAACCAGCTTCACCCAAAAAAGTAGAACTGCCTAAAAAACCTACCAGGTCAGACTTAAATTCTTCCTACGTACCCTTAGTGGACGAGCGCCTAATATTCAAGCGATCGGCTTGAAAATCATTATTAAACTTATTTCTAGCTGAAGCACGCTTGACTCTCAAGCGACCGACTAGGAAACCAACCCTAAAACCGATTCCCCAAATCTGCGTCCAGATATATCTTCGTCTATAACAGCAGCAATACTGTAGCAAAAAGTAAATTGAGTGTCGAAGGCTGTTAAAGTGGGCCCCCAGAGCCAGGCACAGCACAGTCGGGGATAACACCATAGATCTTGACGTAATCGACGAAGAGAAACGAAATTCAAGTCTGCGGAGGACGCAACCCATTTTCGCCGGCCGGCATCGTAAAATTTGTCGGTCTTTGGCGAGCTAAATGCTGTCTCGGGAACTACCCACGTCGGGTCCAGCTACAGCTTTGGGTAAAAAAAAATGCATTGACATCCGGCAAGCAGTTCACAAGAGCACTGCAGGCCAGAGCACCTTTAATAGTTATTTAGTTATAAGCTTAGTAAATTAGACTTTATGGACGAGCCGGATTATTTGCACTATAATCTAGTGAGCCCCAGCATCAGGACATATTTTGATATCTCTATGAATATGCATCATAGCTAAGCGTACAAGTTGTCAGGTCATTTTGGTATTTTAATTAGCCACCTAGGCTTTAGGGCAGCGTGCCCGTATGCTAAACCCTTTTAGTTACTTATTTGGCTCCATCGCCTAATTCCATAATAATGATTTTGCACATATTTGGCCCCAAACGCAGTATTTCTCGTCAATTGTAGCACCCCTTAGCTGGTACTTTGGCAGCCGGGTGTTATCGCTCGCAAGAATTCCGAACCTTCTAGAAATCACGCCGTTGAGGCGACTGCGAGGCTTTGTGCTATCTTTGTTACCGGAACTTATTTGTTTTCCTGGACGCACCGCCATTGGCTGTCTTTGTTACCGGAATTTATTTGTTTTATGGAGCGCATCGCCATTGGCTGTCGAGAGTCACGTGGTAACGCCGTTTTGGCTCACGCCACTGCAGGGGTCGTAACACTGCTTGCTTGGGTAGTTCAGCTCTGGCCGTTGATCGAAGGAGGTCGCGTGTGATTGTGCGAGTAGCACGTCTTTACGCCACAGCGTAGGTGTGTGAAGGGCTTCACGGGGCCAGTTCTGCGTTTGTGAGAAAGGGGGCTTTCCCTTTGCAACTCGCTGTTTTCGAGGATCTTTCTAGGCAGGACGAAGTAGGCCTCTTTGCCGCCGTGAGTGTGCTCTCAGGAGAGCGTCCTAACGCCGCCATCTTGGCGGATTCCAGCCCGTTTACCCCTAATGCCGTGTTTTGGCGATTGAGCTGCCACAGACTGCCGCCTTCTACCAACTGACTGCACGCAACTCTCATAGACCGTCTACGGACTAAGGTATTTGTAATTACAACCACTTAAACCATATTAACTGTCGCTTGTGCGAGCGGTGGTGCTTTTGTGCTCAACTTTGTGTGGGCGGATGCATGCCCCCTTGCTTGCTTGTCGCGGCTTTTAATGCCGGTTTGAGGCCACCATGCTTCACGACGCTACTTTGGTAGCCTACTAGTAAGTTCATGTGCGCGAGTTTTGCGTCTCATCGCCTACATAGCTAAAGAACTCTGCGCCTATGCGCCCGTTGCCTTTGCAGGTCGGCGTCTGTTATCGCGCACTAACGCGCCCTTTTCCAGAGGGCGTATTTCTAAACTGTACTCTAATATGTAAAGTGTCGAGCCCACTGCGGCCGGCCACCCATAGTGTGTTGTTTACTAGCATAGCGCGTCCATCAGCTGGTGCTTAACATAAGAAGTAACATAAGCTTGGCGGCACGATTTGCTGCCCAGATGTAGTTATCGACCAATAGACGCATATTTAATTAAGGGACGTATTATTCCTATTCGACCTGTGCATGCTTTGTTTCAGATAGCGCCTTTTACAGTGTAAAGATTGGTGTACGGCGAGACGTGAGAGATCAGAGCGTGCAGGTAGGTCCAGTGGTTGCGCAGTCTCGGCCAAAGAGTCCCAATATTACCATTCCAGTATTTGCGATCACGAAATTGTTATTTGAGCTTGCAGCTCATGAGAATTCTTATCGACGGAGTATCTTGAATACTTCGCTCCCGTTTAACCGCCCAGGCCCGGTTATTCGGGATAAGACAGGCTTGGTGGCGCCCTCATAATTTTGACGTACCCTATATATATGCCTCCACACGCTTGCCCAGAACGTACCGTGTGACTCACGCCCGACTCCCTGAGCGTTCCAGCCGTGGCCTTTAGCCTGTTTCTAGCGAATCTCAGGGCAAGTGTGCCAGTTTTCCAGGACTGATTCCGTGGTGCGATGCTCACCTTGGGTGGGTGTCGTAAAGTTGTTTTAATACCGTAACAAAGTCTCTCCTGGCCCATGTTTGACTGTACCTAGCCAAGTCTTGAGCCTTTTCAGTGACGAGAAACTTTTTTCTGCAGTCGCTACACTTACTGGCAATACACATATTAATTTAAGAGCTAAATATATTCGCGGATATATGTCCGGATCGCACAAATTCAAGGTTTCGATCGCAGTTTCGGGAAGGCTATCACCCTTAAAATTACTCTATTTATTTTTCCAAAGTTCTAACTCGGTTTGTAGAGTAGCTAATATTATGTACTTGCTTTCGTTAATGAATTTTGACAAATATTCGGCTATATTATTTTTAATGATTATAATGTCAGCTTCTGATTTTTTAAGTATTTGCGAAGCTATTAAACTATTGATTTCAAGAGCTGTGGATTCTAAAATA